>JAJMDJ010000223.1:0-76347 GCA_030573495.1 Hanseniaspora nectarophila
GGTGGTGCCAAGAGAGCTGCATCCTTGGCTGATAGATTGGACTTGAACTTTGCCCTGATCCACAAAGAAAGAGCTAAGGCCAATGAAGTCTCAAGAATGGTTCTTGTTGGTGATGTTACCAACAAAATCTGTATCATTGTTGATGATATGGCTGATACCTGTGGAACCCTTGCAAAGGCTGCTGAAGTTCTATTAGACCACGGTGCCTCCAAAGTTTTGGCCATTGTTACCCACGGTTTGCTTTCAGGTAATGCCATTGCAAACATCAACAACTCTAAGCTGGATAAGGTTGTTTGTACCAATACCGTTCCATTTGAAGAAAAAATGCAAGTCTGCTCAAAGTTGGATACCATTGATGTTTCAGGTGTATTGGCTGAAGCCATCAGAAGATTGCACAACGGTGAAAGTATCTCATATTTATTCAAAAACTATCCTTTATAAGTGCACATATATATAATGGGTTTTCTTTACTAGTTTATGATTGAAAGTCAAATTTGTGTTTTGGGAAATTATCCATTGATTGTATAACAAACCCTTCATCTTCGTCTTTGAACAAGGTCTTGAATTCTGGGATTTCTTCTTTGCCAAATATTTCTTTGTGTGGAATCCAACATACTGTACCTCCAAACCCCTTACCGGCTCTGCATCCGATCAATGCATCTTCAAAGACTAGTGTTTCCTCTGGTTTGATATCAAGACCTAGCTTTTCATTGATCCCGGCCAGTCCTAGTTCATAGATTCTTGGATGTGGTTTTCCTAGTCCATTTGCCAATCTTGGATCATCCCCCTTAATAACATCAACAAACCCTTCAATCAACCCGTCCTGTTTCAAGTTTCTGGATGTCTTCAACAAAAACTTCTTTTCGTCTGAGGAAGTACAGATCGCACATGGTATATTCTTTTCTTCCATCAAGTACTTCAAAAAGTCCTTCACTCCTGGCAAGTAAGTGCATTCTTCCCATAGTTTTTGTTGGTATTCATGTTGTTTCTCAGCATACTTGGCGTATGTGATTTCACCATCCAGATTGTAGTATTCGATGAATTTTTTGAATACCTCAGGTCCAGGAAGCCCCATCACTTGCATCTTGAAATCCCAGTCCATGGCAGGTCTGCCGTACTCGGCCAAAAGCTTCGTAGTGGAAAGGGTATATATGTCCTCAGTGTTGATCAACAACCCGTCCATATCGAACAAACAGCATTTAATGATTTTTTTATCGTTCATATCTGAAAATAAAGATGTTGATTACGTGTATGGTTAATGTATGTTTTTTTACAAAATAGATGAAGATAATTTAAAAAAAAAAAAAAATAGGGGCAAAAATTATTATTAAAAATTAAAAAAAATTTAAAAGTCATATTTACAAACATCAATCTCCTATACTCTGCTCCTCAGCATTATCATTGTCGTACCCGTAGTTCCTCATAACTGCTGGTCTCTGGTACGAATAACCGTGTCTCATCCGAGATGGTCTCTGCACAAAAGACTCGTCAAGATCAACAGAACCAGCGACCGGATCAGCCATCATCAAGGCCTTGTTCGTCATGTTCTGGTTCTTCAACTGTCTTCTGAACTCAGCCTTGTTGCTCAATGAGTGCCTGCTGCTGGCCAATGATGATCTTCTAGTTGTCAAAGTATCGAGGTTCGTCATGGATTGGTTGCCTCTAATAGGTTTACTGTTTTTGTTGTCTATATTGTTATTAACATTGCCTTTGGCTGGATTAGATGTCGTCTTCTTTAAAGTATCCAAAACATGTCCTTTGGTCACCTTTCCCAAGTCATCATTCACAGACGTGAATATCTTGCCTAGCTTTGCACCCAGTTTGTTCTTCTCAGGGTTATACCTACCTGTTTTGTCATACTCCTCAGACTCGTTCTTTTCTTTTTCTTTCAAGCTCTCCTTGAGCTGGGTTTTGTTTACTTTTATTTGCTGGTTTTCAAGATCTAGAGAATCTACCATACTAGCGATTTCCATATCGCCGTAATCTTCATTATTTGTATTGAAAATAGGTTGTTCTGATGTGTATGCTTCAACACCATCGTAATCCCTGTCCTCTCCAATGGCCTCATCTTCAGTGTCTATACCCATTGAAGATGTATTCTCACTGTCCTCTTCGTTAATATTTCTCTTTTCATCGTATTCATCTCCATTACCACCATTCATGATTGTTCTCTCCTTGGTCAGAGGTACAAAGCCCTCCATAGGGAAAACACCAGGTGGATTAATATAACTTGCTGATTTGCTGCTTATAGACGAACTGCTACTATACTTCGATCTCTTACCACGATTGATTTTTTTGATTCTATGCATCATTCTTCTTGGGTTCACTCTCACAACTCTGGAATCGACATTGATTTCAGGCTGTTCATCAACAGCATCATATTCAGGCAATTGAAGCAACTTTCTATCTTGTTCAACAACGTATAGATGAAGATAGTAAGGAATGGTCAATGAAAACAACATCCCACCAACGATATTCCCCAATGAGGCTGGGATTAGGTTTTTCCAAATAAACAACCCAACAGAAATATCAGCACCGTTCAACATACCTGTAGGGATGAGAAACATTTCAGCAACTGCATGCGAAAAGCCTGGTGTAACAAATGTAAAAATCGGCAATATAATCGTGAGGAACTTCACATGGATGGGTTTGCTCATTAGTTGGAAGTACACAGCCAAACAAACAAAGAAGTTTCCGGCAACCCCCTTGATGAAAACCTGGATAAAAGTATACTCAAATTTCATTTCAGCTATTTTGATGGTACCCTCTTTCAAATACTGTGCCTTCATACCACCTGAAAGATGACAGATCACATACGACATGAACAGAGACCCGGCAAGGTTTCCAAACCATGATACAATCCATGAAATCACTAGGTCATACAAACTCACAGCATTCCGCAGCATCCCCACAGTGAAGAACAGAATGTTGCTGTTGAACAAATCACATCCATTGATGATGACATAGAACAAACCAATCCCAAAGAACAACCCACCCATGATGGACAACAGGCCGGGATTGTTCTCAAGAAGCTCAGGATTGTTCCCCATGGCAACAGTGAATAACATCCCTCCAGAAGAAAACAAAATACCTCCCATCACGGAGTTGATGATCAGGGTTTGTAAGGTCAGTCTGGATTTCTTCATGGAAGTGGCAATCACAGCCAATGCAGTTTCATGTGGTGTTATGTACAACGGATCCACAGACATTGTGATGTATGTATGTTGGTTTTTTTTTGGGGTTATGAAAAAAAAAGAAAACAAAGATGTTTTTAGTCATCGTTTTTGATATTATACAACTTTCCAAAAAACTTTTTTTAAAAAAAAAATTATCAAATAATCTCGGAACGGAGAATTGCGTATTTAAAAAATTAAAAAATTAAAAAAAGATAAACAAAATAAGCGACACTTCCTAGTTGGGAAGGTGTTCCGAAATTGCAGAAATTCTTTCGCTTAGTAGGATAAAAAGGGATCTCTCAGCTTGATAAAACCAAAAAAAAAAAAAATGTGTCAAAACACACGTGATGTCTTCGGGAAATTTTTTAGAACCAGTATTATTTCAATTTCAAAATATCTCTATCCTTGACAACCAACCCACCATCACTCAGCACGAACGCCATCATCTCCTTTTTGAACTCACCCAAGACTCTATCCAGACCTTCGTATCTATGAACCACTCCGTGTAAATGTTCAAAGTAGAGCTCGGATACTCTAGTGAACATGAACGAGGCTTGTTGTCTCACAATCAACGTCAGAATCTCTAATACCATCACCAACACTTGGTTTTTAACATGTCCATGGCTTTTTATCAATTCTGTCTTGTTGTTTACCAAAGAACTATTAGCTTCACTCACAAACAAGTACTTCACCAACTTCTCGATGAAGGGAAAAATCACCTGTGCCAGCTGAGGCAAGTAATTCTTCGCACTTGTATTCAGGATCAAACATACTTTTTTGATATTCATCAGCACAGTTGCATATGTCTTGTTTGAGGAGTCTGCCAACAAAGGATATATTCTCTCAGTGTAACCCAGCAGCTCTATCACCAGTGAATACACATGTTCGGCTATTTGTCCCGTGTATGCTGGTTCATCCGCCGTGGCAAATTCATTACTAGCCGGAACAACTGCATTAACCTCCTCAATGTCTTCATCATCAGAATCGGCCATGTACTCATGTGTTTTTAACAACTCCACCACATCTGTCAAACTTGTTGCTTTGCATTTGGTGGAAACATCTTGTTTGATGCCATATTCCCCAATGATCAGATCAAACACCACACCAAACAGATCCATGATACTAACAACCTCATTCCCACGTTGATCTGAAGACAATGACTTCATCGCAAGCAAATCAAACATCAAGTTGAACACATCATCTGCTTTGGAAACAACATCAATCCCACACACCTGAAACACATTCTTCGTGAATACTATCCACATCTGTTGGTTGCTGAAGTTGGAAGAGGTGATCATGGCTGAAACATGCGACAGAATGATATCAGTGTTGGCAGTAATCATCTTTTGGAAGGATACTAAAGGATTTGGGTCTGGGTATATCCGGGCACTCAATGACTGTAGGGAATACTGCGCAATAGGGGTGTCGATGTTTGTCAGCAGCATGGGGATCAATTCAGTCTCCAGGTCTTTCAGGTCTGTGAGAGAGGTGGCAGGGTTGGTTATGAACCCAGACATGAAGTATGCGTTGGGAATGGCCAATACCTCAGTTGGCGAAACATCGATGATTTGCAAGAAATGATCAAGCATGGTTTCGTTGGGGGTTTCTATTTCATTTGATGGTTCATCATCCGAAAAAACCAAAAAATCATCAATGTCAATAGAATCCAAAGCATTGATTATATCATCAGTCTCATCACCAGCCTTGGTTACTGGCGTTGTCTTTTGAAAAAAAATGTAGTAATACAAGTATGTTCTCTTTTCAGAATTTTCGTCATTGGTGCTATATTCATCCATCACCTCAAGAATCTGCTGTTCAGTAAAGAACATTTGCCAAACATTTGCCAGCTCCAACCATTTGCCTTTGATTTCGTTATTCAGAACAATATCCAAAAGTTGACCATCAATCTGAGAAAAAGAATCAACCTTTTCATTCACCAAAAACTTCACGGCAACATCCCTGTTTTGGAGAGCATTCTCACCTATATGGCTCGGCAGCTGGACTTCAGTTTTGTTCAAAGAAGTCTGTTTCTTAGGCTTGGTGTATCCGTACTCCACAAAAGAATCAAATTGCTTAAAGAAAAGGCATCTTTCTTTATCATCACTTGCCAACTTCATCAACCCGTTTTTGAATATTTTGAATGTCTTTAAGTCAAAATACAAAACATCAATCATCTTGGTCTTTTCACAAAGAACATTTGCGATGCTATAAAAGTCAAATACTTCTCTAGAATCATCAGCATATGACTCATACCTGTACAAATACTCAATGATGAGCAACTCACTCACGAGTTCAAAGTCCTTCAAAGGGATGATAAATTCTTCCAGGATTATGGTGTCTATTTGGTTATTCCCGCTTTTGTAAGTCATCGCCCAGTTCTTGGTGATCATCACATTCAATGATTGGTATATGAGGATTTTTTCATTCTTGGAGAAATGGTCTTTACATTTGTGGATGGTTTTTGTTAGTAAAGTTAATACAACTTTGAAGTATCCTGTATCGTGCTTGAAGTTGTTGCCCAATACTTTGATCAGTTTGGTTATAATCCCTGGGGCTATTTTGTGGAGTTCTTTTTCAGATAAGATTTCATGTTGAGATGTGATGATGTTGGTGAGGAATGTCAAACCACTTGACAATGGCAAAACATCCTTGTCAAAGTCCTTGAAAATAATCTTGACAATGATCAGAGAAATAAGTTGGAAAAAGAACATATCATCTTCTTGACCATGGCACTCCTTATAGAAAATTAATATGTTTTCCAAAACTTGAAATATTAAGTAATCATCATTGATTTTTTCCCTATTTTGTATCATATTTTGCAAAACCACTTGTATTTCGTTGTTATTAAGAAATATATTTGTTTTTTCTGTGCTGTTGCTTAACTTGAATAAAGCCTTGTTTAGGTATATGTACAATGAATTAAGATTCAGGTCTGTGTTTTCTTTTAGAGATATATGGTTGCTTAAGATGATGAAAAATACATCTATGAGTTTTCTATCCACATCAATGCTTTGATTGAGAATGTAGTGGTACCTGTTTAAAACCAGGTTAAGTGATTTATCAGACATTGTGTGTATGGTATTTTATTATAAATGAGATTTTTTGTTATTAATTTTACGTGAACAAAAAAATGGCTTGAAGAGAAAGGGTTTTTTTTATGGTGTGTGTATAAAATTGTTACTTTATTTTTTTTGATGACTCGGATATAAAAAAAAAAGAACATCACGTGTGTGTAAATTACTACACGTGACCTGTGTCACATGACAACATGGTAATTTTCTTTATATCCGATAAAAATAACCATAATACTATTTTTTGCTTCCCCCTCTTCACCATTTTTTTTTTTAGCTGTAAAAAGGTCACACTTTTTTGTTTTAGGTGTATACACAAAATATCAAAGAAAAACATGGAATCCCTATACAAAAACCCCACACTATTTTTCCTTAATTGAATTCATAAAATCCTTTGTCCACCCATCATTTTTTAAAAAATTTAAAAATTTAAAATTAAAAAAAAGATGTATTTTTCCGCTTTTCAGGAATAACCCTTTCAAGATTATAGATCTCTCTTTGTATATACCTTTTTTTTTTATTATATTTAGCAACTAATTTTAGTATAATAACCAAATAATAACACCGTATACTCTTTCTTGTGATGCTTGGTAAACCTTCAAACAATGCTGGCAACAAACTACTCGCTGTAGATACAATTGCAAAACCCGCTCCAAAGGCCAAGAGAAACATATCGCATGCCTGTATAAGCTGCCAAAAGAAAAAGTGCAAGTGCATACCAATCCCCAACCCACACGATTCTGATAAACCATGGTGTGAAACGTGCAAACAACTTGACCATCCTTTCTGTGAGTTCAAGAACCAAAAAAAAAGAGGTCCTGCCTCCACAGACAGCATCAAATCCAACGACATAAGCATAATAAAAGGTGCATTGAACAAACACAAAACAACAAACCCTGGGAAAATCATCAAACCAATGGCAAACATCCCCGATATTGTAAGACCACCCCATAGACATTTCCCCAATGAATGGATCCACGAAGCGAAGAATATCAATGCATTCCTCCCAAACCCTTCAGTCGATTCAGACACCACAGAACCTAAAAACATACAAAGAGAAAAAAGCACAGAAAAGTTGTTTGAGTTTCTCCTCTACGGACACAAACAACCACACAAAGATACAAAGACAAAGGTGATGGAGGTGATCAATGGCCTCAAAAAAAAAACAGTTGATGATATATACGACGATGTTGTTGCTCTGGAAACACTCCTCACAGAGTACCTAGGAAAGTAAGTATATAGTAATTGGAATATCATTTTTAATTTTTTTTTTTTGTTATGGATCATTATATAATAGCATGGCACTTTTGTTTAATGTTCTAGGATTTGTAAGTTACCGGTGACAACAACGTTTTCAAGGATGGAACCGTTTGGAACATCGATTCTTTCACCTTCAGAACAAACAATGATGACTGTACCCTTCAATTGGACGTTCTTACCCAAAAAGACATTACCGGAAATGGTCAAGTGGTCCAATTCAACAATCTTTGGAATATGTGGGATTCTTTCTTGGAAGGACTTCAACTTCTTGAAGTGGGTACCCAACTTGATCAATGGGTTACCACCAAAGAATCTTTCTGGAGTCAAGGCCAAGGTGCTGTCTTGTTCCAAGTTAAACAAGTTGGACTTGACCATCAATAAATCAGAACAGGTCTTGACAGGCAAGAATCTGGATCTAGGAACAACAACACCATGGGCATTGTTGAAGAATCTGATGGCAGCACCAACAGCAGTTTCCAATTGTAAGACTGGAATTTCATGTCCGTTTCTGACAACAGACTTCATGTTTGGAATGATTTCCATGTTCAACTTTTGTTCAACAATCAACTTCTTCATAGCCTTCAAGTTGATCCACAAGTTGTTGGTGTTGAAGTACTTGAACTTTCTGATGTTCTTGAAGTCATCCATGTGTTCTTTTGGAACTTGAGCAACTTCTAATAATTGAACATTACCGTTCTTGGTGATCAAGGTACCACCTTTAACATCAGCTCTGGTCTTGTCAGTCAATTCCATGATATATTCACTACCACTTTCCAACATGTAGTTCAAGATGTTTAAATCAACAGTAGCACCCAAGTTATCACCATTAGAAACAAATAATACTTCAGTACCTCTGTTGATTAATTCATCTAATTCACCAGAGTTGTACAAGGATTCGAATAAATCACCGTGACCTGGTGGGTACCAACAATCTAATTCAGCTTCCATATCATCAGCAACTGGCAACAAGGAGTCCTTGTAGACTCTTGGGAACTTGGATTGGTTGAATGATCTGATCTTACAACTACTGTTGAAGTACTTCTTGATGATTTGTTGGGTATCGTTGTTGGTATTGAAGGAGTTCATCAACAACAATGGAACATTGGAACCGTACTTGTCGTTCATGGCTTCAATTTGCTTAACGGACAAGTCTAAGAAGGAGTTACCATCTCTGACTTCAATGATAGACTTTGGACCAACACAACCCATGGAGGTACCTAAACCACCATTCAACTTCAAAACAGCTAACTTGGATAGAATGTCAGCTGGCTTTAATTCTTTGTCGGTTAATTCAGCGTAATCAACAACTTCCTTGTGGGTTGGGGACTTGATGTCTTCCCAAGCAACTTCAGACTTGATGTCCTTGGTTTCGATGTATCTCTTGAACAATTGGTAGAAGGACTTCATTTCAACGGATTCCTTGAAGTCACCAGAACTCAAGTACTTGTACATTTGGTGGATGACCAAGTCATTGGCGGTGGCGTTGACATCAATCATAGATGCTTGTCTTTGCAAAGTAGGTTTGTTCATTATTATATATTAATTGTGTTATGTTTAAAAGAAACAGCAAGATATAAATCTGGTTATTGTACTATATTCTTTTATAATAATAATATTAATAATCTGAATAATATAAAGATCTAATAGATCATTTTGCCACTTTATATATATATTTCCCCCTTTTTGCCAAAAATAAACAAATAATCCTCAACACACACACACACAAAAAAAATAAATTAATCAGTTTAGGCGTGTGGGGTCATCAACCCTCTTGAAAAATTTTTTATTATTAGGGATAATGGTAGCGGTGTATTATTTATAATTATCTCCTTAAAGGGAGTTAATACACCCCACACCAAGAATAATTAAAAAAAAACTTTAATAAAAAAGTCTTGAGTGAAATAAATAAATAAAATAAAAAAGATGTACATGGATGATGAGAAAATCATAATGCCTTTTTTAAAAAAAACAACTTATGTATCAAGTATATTGGAATTATATTTTATTTAGTTATTATTATTATGTCAAATATATTGTTGTTGTTTTCGGATATACTCAACTTTTTTTGTTGTTATTAGCACACGTGATCTATCTTATTTCGGATATAAGACCAAACACACTATATTCTTTATTGCCTACATCGGCTTTCTCCCCCTTCATGAAGAAAAAAAAAAAAAAAAAATCAAAAATTATATCAAAATCGTAATAAAAACCTTTTTTTATGACTCTTATTCAAACATTAAATGTGTATACTAACACCAAAAACATAATCAATTTTTTATAACACAAAGAAATGCTTTTTAACAGATTTGTTGCTAAAAAATACTACAGCTCTTTGAATCAACAAAAACTGGTTCTGGGTATTGACTTGGGGACAACTAACTCCTTGGCATCCCATATTCCAAAGTCAGTTTCTAACCACACACCAGTTATTTTAAGTTCCACCAAAACACCCTCTATAGTTGGGTTTTCTAAGAACAAAACACCAACAAATGAGATTTCCACAAATGATCAAGAAATATACAACCAATTAAAACAAAACACATCTGTATTCGTAGGTGAAAAAGCACAGAACCAATACAGATTAAACCCAGAAAACACATTCAAGGCCATGAAGAGAATCATCGGAACATTCAATGAAAACGATGAGATTTTTGAAAGCTACAAAAGCCAGTACTCCAACAACACATCCATAAACAACAGTGTGTACTTCAACCTGTTCAAGGACAACAAAATGAAGGTGAATGCCGAGATCATAGCTGGGTTTATTTTATCTGAAATCAAAACCAAGGCTCTCGAAGAGTTGAGCATGAAAGATGCTAAAGTCGATGCAGTCATCACAGTGCCTGCATACTTCAACAACCTCCAAAGAAAAGCCACATTGAATGCTGCAAAGCTGGCAGACATCAATTGTCTAAGAATCATCAACGAACCAACCGCAGCAGCCCTGAGTTTTGGTGTTTTGAAAGAACAAAACAAAGACGGTGTTTATGCTGTGTACGACTTGGGTGGAGGGACCTTTGATATCTCCATATTGGAATTAGATGGTGCAGTCTTTGAAGTAAGAGGTACTTCAGGTGACTTGAAACTAGGTGGTGAGGATTTGGATTACTTGATCAGAGACTTTGTATTGGACAAGTTCTTGAAGAACAAGAACATCAACAAGGAGGATTTATTAGCTAATCTATCCTTTATGAATGATTTGTTGAACCATTGTGAAAAATGTAAAATTGAACTGTCACACCAAGATACTACACAAATCAATATCCCATTTGCCTTCAAAAACACACAAGGCGAGTATGTCCATTTCAAAATGGAAGTTAAGGAAGCTGAAATAGATGCTTTGGCTGAACCTTTGGTCAAGAAGACCTTGAAGATTTTCAAGAAGTGTTTGAAAGATGCCAAGATTGACAAGGAAAACCTGCAACAAATTCTATTAGTCGGTGGTATGACTCGTATGCCATACATAAGAAAACAAATAATCAAGAATTTTATTAACAGTGAAACTATTGAAGACTGTGGAAATAAACTGAACTACAAAATCAACCCAGACGACTCTGTCTGTTTGGGAGCCAGTATCCAAGCAGGTTTGTTGACGGGGGAAATCAAAGATGTTTTGTTACTTGACGTCAACCCATTGACATTGGGGATGGAAACATACGGTGGATTAATGTCACCAATGCTAAAGAAAAACTGTAACGTTCCTATAGAATTCAAAGAACAATTCACCACAGGTATAGACAACCAACAAATTGTGAAAATCAACATCTATCAAGGTGAGTCCAAGCTGTGCAGAGACAACGTCAAGTTAGGTGAGTTTGTTCTTTCCGGTATCCCACAACTACCTAAGGGTGTGCCAAAGATTGAAGTGAGTTTCAAGCTGGACAGCAACGGTATTCTGAACGTCACAGCAAAGGAAATCTTAACCAACTTGGAGTGCAACCTGGAACTGATCACCACTGCTCCAATTGAAAATAACAAAACCAAAACTAGCTCAGCAAACGTTGCTGATTTGAGCTGGGTCTTTGAAAACTTGGGTCTATGGCAATTGGCATTCAAGGAGCTGGACTTGCAGTTTAGACAATACACAGATACAATCACCTTCAGTGAAGGCATCATGAATGAGTTTGAGGATTTGAAAAAGAACTTTGCTAAATGGGAAACAATGAAGGAGGATAGCAGCAATGATGAAGAGATGGTTGAGATTTTTGCAAACAAGGGTGGAATGAAAACTTTGAAGGCTAGAATCAATAAGCTTCAAGAAGACTTGATGTCTGAACTGAAGGGTAAGAAGGTTTAAGAAGAGATAGTAATATTACTTGTACATATATATAGACTTTTTTTATTATTTTGTCGGACATAATCCTGACGCGTAAAAAAATATTCCCATTTTTTTTTTGGCGTAACGAAAATCCACTTGTTATTTTTTTTTTTTTTCCTGATTTCCGTGTTTAATTACACTTCCAGAATATCCTAACTACAAAACCATAGCAAAAAATACACAAGTAACAAACCATTGATAATGAGTTTAGCAAAGCAAAAAGTTTTAGTATCCAATACTCCTATTGATGACTTGGAGAGCTACCACAAGTACCTATCCAAAGAGCTAAGTTCTGAGGATGTTGAAACAGCAAATGACACCAAGAGCATGCTGAATGACATGAAGAAAGTTGGGTTCAACAACTTGAGAGCTGAAACAAAGACTTCTCTTTGTTTGGCTATTCTAGCTGATGTCATTTACCTAAGCACTAAAACCAACAGATTCACCGCCAATGACATCAAGACTTTTTTCTCAACATTATTGAGAGAATTGAAAAACAATGCTCTTGAAAACAACCTCACAGATTATGTTCTGTGCAAATACGCCATCAACAAGATCATTGCTTGTGATGCTGTTTTGTTGATTTTGCACACCAAAGAGTGTTCTCAAATATTGAAGGAAATATATCATTTGAATGAGGATATTTCAGACGACATCAAGGCCAGGGAACTGAAGGATGCAGCCATCAAGCTGATCAACAGCTTGGTCATTGAGGAGTCTGACAAAGACAGCAATGAATTCTTGGACTTGCATTGCAAACAATTCATGAATGAAATAATCTACGACAACGAAGTATGCAAGGAAGTCATACAAATTAATTATATGATTTTCCAATCATGCATACAGACTTTCTTCAGCGAGTATATCCTGACCGATGACGGGACCTTTGACTTGAAGAGCACCAACACCAACCCACTGGAACAAATTGATTCATTCACCCACAAGGGGTTCATCAAATTGAACAAATTAAACAACTTGTTCAAGAAGCTGTATATCATCAATCCTGCTTTGGTCTTGTACTGTAATGGATTTTTCCAAACTTTGATGAACTCTGAAAACAAGTACTTGAGAATACTGGGGATCAGAATGGTCAAGACTTTGATCACTGAGAATTTGTATTTCATTTACAAACACGATTCCATCTTCAAGATTTACTTGACCAGAATGAGTGATGAAAACCACTTGGTAAGGCTAGAAATTTTGAATGGTGATTTCATGAAGATGTGTGAAAACATTTACAAAGACGATAAGGAAATTTTCAAGTATATGGAAAAAATAATTGAAAAGGGGTTGTCAGACATAAAAGCAGACATCAGATTGGAGTGCATTCATCAAATTTTTATGGGCAAAGCAGATTTGCCGTATACCTCTAAAGTTTATGATCTGATTATTGATCTATGCAGAGACAAGAACTTGGAGATCAGAGGAAGATCATGCACCTATTTGGCAAGACTAGTGCTTGGTTCAAAAGCCAAGAACATTGAAGGCCTTGAAGCCAAGATTGTCAATACATTGATTGATTTATACTACATCAATGACCAAGATTTGAATGATGTGATTGATTCATTTTTAAGCGACTACATCTCATACGACAACAAGGCCTTGGCTGATCTGTATTTCATGCTAAACGAAGAAAAAACTAAACATGCCTTATTGGCATTGCTGCCTAGATACAAAGTGTTCAACAAGATTTTGTTGAAGTTCATTCAGTTGGTTATTAAAGATGAAACCTCCGATGATTCTCCAGATTACATGAAGTTATTGAAGTGGTTTGAGATCAATTACAATGAAAATGATATTGAGCTATTCACAACTTTGATAAACCATGATGTTGCTGTGAAAATAAGACCCTTTTTGACAAACAGAAAATCATTCACTAATGCCGAGGAAAACAAAACTTTCTTTCTGGACTTGAAAAATGAAGGCATTACCGATGAAGAAGATATACAAAGATTCAAGGTTTTGATGATTAGATGTACCAATACATTTATTAATTTGGAGGATATCTATGAAAAGCCTAATGAAAATGAAAAGTTTGTCAATGTATTGCTTTCAAATAGACAAATTCTGGCCAACTTGATTGATATTGAACGTTTAATCGATTCATTCAAGGATAATAACCTTTCAACTGCAATTAAAAGAACTTTGATGCTGAAACAAGCCTTGCCAGAGATTGAATTGAACCAAGAGACTTTGAATTACTTTAATCAATTTGTTGATGGCGATGCCAAGTTGAGTGAATATGAAATGTACGGTCTATCTGAAATCCTACCAAAAGAGGATTTTGTTTTCTTTGCTTACACACAATCCAAAGCCACTGATTTGGATATGATAACCCTGACTGAATGCAACTTGATGTCAAAGAGTCCAAAGGAGCATCAAGAAATGATTGATAGCTTGTTAGACTTGGTATTGACAACTGATATCAACGAATCCATTGGTATAGAGGACTTTGAAAATGAAAAAGATGAGCTTGAACAAATTGAGTTAGCTGACAACTTTACAAACAAAACTGCAGTTGATGCACAAAATATCGATCTTTTGAAGATCATCCTTTTGATAAGAACCAGAAGCGATGATATGACTTTCTTGAAGAGTATTTTGGAAACTCAAGGTTGTTGTATCAAGAAATCTCAATGTCCGGAACAACCTCAATTCTGGAGATGGATTATCATGAATGAACTGATTAATTTATACCTGGCCAAGTCCTTGGACTCCAACATGTACTTTGAAGACTTCTTGGGTGAATCTCAAGTACATTTGCAATGGTATGCCATTGACATCCACCACTATGTCCGTCAAAAGTTCTTTAACTTTTTGATCAAGAACTTTAAGGAACTCCCAATGTCTGTGTCCTTTTTTATTTTCTACATCGACATGGGCTTGGATGGTGCCAATACCTTCAACACATATGTCACATTCTTGGAAAACATCATTGCTGATAAAACCTTCAACAAAGACAGATACTTTGAAAGATTGGTTAGTAGATTCTTGCATAACTTGTCATACTTGCCAACCATGTCCAACTTGGCGGAAGCTGGTGATGAAGAACAAAGAAACGAGGTCTTTGAGGATTTGGTTGCCAAAATTTCATTATTCTTGAGATTTGTCATGACTAAGGAGAATTGTACTTTGATTTTAGGTTATTGCAATACTATCTTCAACCACAAAGATAAATTGAATGAAGACAACAAGGATATCTATTTGATAAGTGATACTTGCATCACAATGATCAATCAAGTTATCAAGATGAAGAACTGGGTTGACTTAAAGGTCACTGATGAAGTCAGCAACGATAAGATAAAACTACCCTTGGATTTGTTTGTCAAGAAGGAAAATACTAAAGATGAGATTATCAAGAGCATTGAAGAGTCTTTGTCCACCGAAGATAAGGAGTTCATTACTAAGATGGCAAACAAGAACAGAAATTTGATGAAGATTGAAGCTCATTTGCAAAGTACCGTACCTGTTTCCAGTATAAGCAAAAACACAGAAACAAGCAATGTCATGCCTATCAAGAAGAAGAGTAAAGATATTGAACACAGCAAATCTGAAATCAATGAAGGTTCTAGAAGATCTAAAAGAGTTAAAAGAGATGTTAATTATGATGAAAATATAAACTCAATATAGATTACATTTATATATAAACACACATTTTTTACAAAGGTGGTAAATTACTTCTACAAACTGGACAGATCAACTTGTTGTTCATCCAATAAGACAAACAGTCGTGGTGGTAAACATGACTACATGGAGTGATCATATATGCTTCTTCATCGCCCTTGTCCACATTCATTTCTTCCAACAAGTGAGTTTCTTCAGTGTCGTCGCCTTCGTTTGGTGATTGTTCTTCAACTCTCAAGTGGATCACATCATCGCTGTCCATACAAATAGGACATACAAATTCATTCTTCTCACCCAAGTGTTCCAGCTCGGCTCCAGTTACCGCTCTTGAGTAGTTGTATCTATGTTTGATGCTCTTGTGGCCATTACTCAAGATGAATTCAATCACTCTATCAAGTCTATCAGAAATGATAGATCTACCACCGTATCTTAATTGCAACAACAACAAAACCAATTGAACAGACATATTAACTGCATACACAACAAACCAGTGCTTGTCTGTTTCGTGCTGGAAGAAGTTATTCTCGTCTAGGTAGAAGTACCCAATTGGAATCATTCTGGTCAATCCAGTGACAACAACAAACCTGCTTTGTAAGTTCGTGGTCATTGGATCCAAATCAATCATCACAAATCTAAAGATTTGCGGCCAGAACATTGATGTGCAGACCAGAACAACCAAGTTAAGAACTAAGTGTCTCAAGAATGTGCTCATGGAGTAAACAAAGACTAACCCAAACCCAAACAATGCCATGAATGTATAAATTGACCCTTGTTGTGTGGAGTACAAAAATGTGAAATCCTCTGAACCTTCAGTGTTGTTTACCAAAAAGTTGTTTTCATTTGTCTCTTCAGCTGGTGTTTCACCATTTTCATTGGCTTCATCATTCTCCGCATGTGCTCCTTGATTAGTATGAGAGATTGGACTAAATCTTCTGAAAAGACTCAACCAACTAATGCTTCTCTCCAAGAACTGTGATTGGATACACAGAACCAGCACTTTTGTTTCAATCGCTATACCCACACTCATGAACAATACAACATTGACTGCAAACCATGAAAATTGCGTGGTTCTAATACTCTTGGAAACATCAGTGATAAGACTATCATTCCCATTGAAAATATAATCTTTTACCTTCACAACTGCCTTGGTGACGTAGTCAGTGTAATGCAAAGATGGGTCTGGTGCCAGGTCTGAATATGCAGACACCACTATACCCAGGACTATGAACACACCACCAACAAAGGCATCTGTATAAGTGATGATCTTCAAAAAGTCAATGGAAATCTTGTTCAACTCAGATGGGGAATCCAACTTGCTTAATTGCAGCAAAAAGACCACAGAATATACGATGAATGGAAAAGTGATGTACTTCATGGTGGCATTTTGTAAAAACATCGGATAGAAAGATCCCAAAACCCCTTTGAATCTAGTTTTTGCCAAAAAGACCTTTGAAGGAGTGCTCTCCAAGGATAAACCAAAGTTTGGTGAGTATATCAACATATCCTCAATAAACAGTTCCACATCCTTTTTGTACAAGTTGTTCAAGTCAACAGTATTCATGAATTTGTCTTTGTCTGAAGGTATTTCAGAAACAGCCTTTGTTTGAGCATACAACAGAAACTCAGGCAGAAAGGTACGGTCATTCAATATCAGAATGTCATCCATTGTGAAAGAGTTGTTGCCTTTTCCAAAGTATGTATGATTGACAAAGTTTATAGTGTCTTGTTTGTATCTCAAAAATTCAGCTTCGTTACTACTGAACAGTTGTGGGATCATGAACATACCATGGAATTTTCCCGAGTTTGTGATACCAAACAATCTTCCTGTTTGGCTATCGTATATGATCAACAACTTTGAAATCAATGTTGTGAATCTTGCGGAGGCCTTTGACAGTTCAGCAGTATGGAATTGAAGACTTCCATGTTTGTATCCTACATAAGAAGAGAAATCATTTATTTCTAATTTTATTGAGGTTGACAAATCAAAGTTCGCCACATTTGAATCATTCAAGCTGAGATCAACGCTTTGGTGGAACAGAGTTGTGTCGTTTATGAAGAATAGACCCTGTTTAGGCGAAGTCTCCTCCTCTCCATTTGAATCAAAGGTTTGGTTTTTATGTTTCATACACTGTGGGATTGGCATATGAACCGTCAACTCATCCTGAATCATTCTGCTGTGGAATAAACCTCTTAATGTGGTACTACTGATGTTACTTGGGTATAGATAATTGTCGTAATCATCATTCCAAATAGAGGAATCCCCATCAGCAAATATTCTATTCAATAAATTTTGGGGTAAGTAGTTATTGCTCTGGTCCTTGATATCAAAGCTATAATCGTAGTTTTTCTTCTCAATTGGATATCCGAACCAATTGTCATTCGTGTTGGTATTGTTGCTTAATTTGCTGGTATAATCATTATGATTTGTTTCTAAGTCATCAATGGTGTATAAAAACCCGGTTGTGTTCAGAAGAGGTTGTTTAAAGTTCAAATCTTGTAGATTCTTGAATTCATTGCTGTAGATATCATGAATCATTCTCAATTGGTGACGTTCATATTCACTGTCTGGAAGTTTATCTTTATTTGGGTCTTCACCTGGTAGAACAACAAAGAATATGAAAAAGATCACAAGAAACACAGTGTTGCTATCAATTCTAGCCATTTTTTTTTTTTTTGGTAAAAAAAGATTAGATATGTGTGTTGTTTTTTGGTTGTATTTATTAATGATATAAATAAGACGATTGTGGCTACTTTATTTTTTTTGTTAAAGGGAGAAAAAATGAGATTTGTAGAAAGATTTTGGTTAAAATATCTGTATTTCCTAAATAGGTAGTTTGCATAATGGCAGGGTGATAATGCAAAATAATCAACACATTTACAGAGGTATCCCCCCATGTGAAAAAGATACCAAAAAAAAAATTAACCCTATTTATTACCAACGAAAATTTAAAATACAAGGATTATTCTTATAAACAATATTATAAACAAATAAACTATTTCAATACACCCATCAATACATGTACAAATACAATCCTGTGAGAGATAGTGCAAGTAGTATAACAACAATACTACCTCTGAACAATTCCATTACAAGTTCAACATCATTACTAAAAAAGAGTACAGAAAACAGAAACAAAAATGAGAATCATGGAGTTGTAAGAAACAAAGATCCTACTTCTGATGGGAACCTGATCATAACAATCAACGACAAGGACAAGCTGAAGATTAGCTTTATTGATATCAGATTGAATTCTTTGTATAATGATATGATCATTATAGAACAACCTGAGCTGTTGATGAATGACTTCACCAATGACAATTATATGATCAACATATCAGGGAGTATAATCATCTCATGCATAAAGCCTTTGATTCTGATAAAGCCCATATCCATGGAGTTGAAGGGGACCTTTAAGTTGGACTTCATTGAAATAAACAATGATATCAACACCAAAAACAAAGATGATGATGGAAGAGATGAGAGTGTAGTTGTGGTGAAGGAAAACAGACCTATCTTTTTGACAAAATGGGACAATGTGTTTGATTACCCTGATGGTGAGGTTATAGATATATGCAAGAATCAATATGAATCTGATTTAACCAAATTGAAGGAGAACTACAAAAAGAAGAAGACCAAAGGCAAGAAAGGCATGCTGAAGACCAATTCCATGTACAATATCTTTGGAATGGGGTTTGATGAGGGCAACAGTTCAGATGAGGAAGATGGCAATTCTCTTACCCCAGTAAACACACACGATAATGTCTTCAATACAATGAAGCCATCTCTGAAGATGTTTCAAAGTGCACCAAATGTCCATGACTTCATACCAACCGGAGGTATGTCTAATGGTTCTAGACCAACAATTAAAACCAACAACAGCTTCAGATTCTTGGATCCAGGTGATATGAACCATGCAAAAGTTGATATTGGTGAAGTTTCAGATACAACAATTTTGGATTCTGAAACACATGAGACTAAGAAAATCTACATGAACCCAGGAAACTATGAGTTCCCATTTAGATTGAAGGTGAACCAAAGAGACATGCCTGAGACAATAGAAGGTTTGCAAGCGGGTTCACTGACATACATGCTGACCATGAAAATGCATTGTGAGAACTACGGTGTAGTTGAGCATGTGAAGTATTTGCGAGTATTGAAGACTTTGAAGGCGAATAACATAAACATACATACGGGTTTTAAGTTCAAGCATGACTTGAAGGCGAAAGTTGCGAAGCAGGATGCAAAGAAGGCAGATAAACCTTCAGATCCTGCTGATGATAATACAGAAGTGGTTACTCAACTCCAAATGCATATTGAAACACCATCCAAGGCTTATCCATTGGGTGGAAGCATTCCTCTAAAGTTTCAAATAGCACCATTGATCAAGAACTTCAAAATCGATAGTATCAAAATAGCATTGAATCAAAAGAGTATACTCTGGGATTCGAACAATGAGAAGTATACGATTGAAAAGGTGATTAAGGACTGGTACATTGATGATTTCCAGGGCATTGGTGGGATTGAGAAGATGTATCTCGAAGACGATGCTTCAAAGGCTGATGAAAAAGATAAACAAAAGACACAAAAGAAGAAGATAAACAAGTTGAAAATACTGTCAAAGGGCAGTGATAAGAGAACAGACACAGATTCTAAGAAAACGGAAAAAGATGTTGAGTATAGACTTTGTGATAGCGACATTGAGTTTTTGTATATCTTGCCTGTTCCAAACAACTTGAAGGAAATCACCCAAAATAGCTTGATATCTGAGAATTTCTACAATGGAGAAAAACCAAACCCTCAATTGCTATTCAGTGGGACTGCTGAAGATGAAAAATTGTTTGACAAGAAACATGAGTTCAGAGACTATAAGGTTCTGAAGCTGCCAAGAATATCCAACACACACAATCTAAAGGTTCAAATATTTGTATTGAAGAAAAAGAAGAAAATCCCCATAGAGTTTAATATCCCATTAATGTTGTTCTGCTCTCCGAATGTGCAGATCCAAATGAGAAAGGTATTGCTTGACAAGTTTAAGAGAATACATTTCAGAAAAGGCGAGGTTGAGTTATTCTTCAGAGACTTACCTGGGGTTGATGATTCGACATCAAGTGAGAATGCGAATGCGCATGAAGATACCAGAAACTTGATGTACTCGTTCATACCGAGGTATTTCCCTCAACTACAACAAGTCCAACCACCACCACTGTATTCAGAAAGCTCTAAAGATGAAAAGGTCTTTTCATCAATGAATAACAAACAGGAGGGACCACAAAAAATTGAAAACATAAACAAAACCCCACCAAGCTATGACAAATTCAGATTCGATGAGATGAATTATGCCAACAGAAGCGACCATGAAAAGATCATTAAGAGTGAGAGATTGACTCGTGATTATTACTACGGGATATACAGAGATGATGCAACAAACACAAACAGAAGCAAGAGCCAGAAGTTCAAGGAGGGTGTATTGCAGTACGAGGAGGTGTCGCCAGAGTATGGGAAATGTATGAATCCTTTAAACGGGTAGCTATGTGTAATAAATGCATAAAAACTCGTGTAAAAAATTCAACCTAATGAAAGTTTGGTATATGGTTCAAATAAAGGATCTCATGAATGAAAAGATATGTGTAGATGACACCCAGTTATCGGAAGAACCAATCTGAGAAAGAAACATCGTTAAATGTTTATTCTCAGGTTTATTGTATGTATTTGTTGTTAAATAAAGAGATTTAATATTAAAAAAGCGAAAAATATTTGATGATTGAACTTTAAAAGAAAAGTTTTATATATGTAAATTTTTTAAAAAATTTTGAAAAAAAAAAAGAAATTGTGAAAAAAAAATTTTCAAAATTTTTTTAAAATTTTTTACCTTGTGCAGGGTAAACAACACAACTTTCCTCTTTGGGAAGAAAACATGAAAAATTTCCCACAATAACCAAATCACCCATTTTTCTTTTCTTCAAAAAAAAAACAAAAAAACACACTTTCAATATCATAAAACACAACACACAACCACTTACAACCTATTAAGCACTATGTCCAGAAGAGCCCCATCATCTGCCGTATCCTCAGAAAGAGCATGTATGCTTTGTGGATTAGTCCAATCCCTGAATGAATTCAAAACCACCTCATGTCCTAACTGTTCATCCATATTCGACAGCTACAAGCCTAATGAACCTTTGGACATGAAGATATACGACTGCATATCCCCATCTTTTGAAGGACTCATTTGCATCATGAAGCCAGAAAAATCATGGTGCTCCAAGTGGCTAAGATTCAACAAGTATGTTCCGGGAATGTATGCTGTGAAGATCAATGGGAGATTGCCGGAAGAAATCCTAGCGGATCTACCACACTTCGTTCCAAGAGATGGTTCTGTCCAATGGGAGTAAAATACATTAAAATGATGTAGTTATGATATATATATGATTACTGTAAAGAAACTCAAGATCAGAATAGTAGCTTTTGTAGGGTGAAATAGTCTTTAATGAAAGTTTGTCCTGCAGATCACGTGCATGTACAGCCAAAACTCTACCCAATAACACAAATTATGTTTTTTAAAAAAAAACAGTGGTTTAATTTATTTTTTCAAAATTTTTGTTCAAAAGTTCAGTATTTATATGATTCAAACAACTTCGATTTAAAACCCCACACAACATTATTAATTTGCCGTATGTCTAATAGCTCGGTTATTAAGGTGGATACGGAACAGGCGAAGAAGGCCACGGCTGACATGTCGGAAATGCCTCTACCTTTAAACGACGACAAACTCACACATAAAATCATCTTTCCATCAGTGCCCAAGTTCATCAGTGAAATGCAGGAAAAATCCGGACTGCCTTACTACGCCATAATCCCATTGGCAACCTTATCAATAAAGCTCTTTGTGACTTTACCAATATCCATCTGGAATCGTAAGCTTTTGTTGAAGCAAAATGCTTTGAGATCATACACAAAGGCTATTTCCCCAGTGATGAAGATGAAGTTATCCGCACACAACAACGCTTCTGGACATAACCTAAAGCCTGAACAAATAAGAATGCTGAGCATGAAGGAACAAAGAAAGATGCAGAAGAATGTGTTCAAGGAAAACAAAATCCAGGTCTGGAAGAACATTCTCCAGCCAGTATCCCAATTGCCCATTTGGATGGCCTTCACTTACGGAATCAGAGAATTGCCAGCATATGTGGCCCAGTTCACCAAACCTGCCAATGAAGATGACAATATTGTGAAGTTCGGGTATAGCCCACTTGATGAGTTGTTTCCGGTTTTTGATGTTCAGGGTCTGAACATAACTCCGATTTTGTCTTCATCATTGCTTGGGTCATTGACTTTGTTGAATATCCAACATTATGATAAGATCAATCAATCCAGACAGTGGTATGATATTGGGAAGGAACATAATGGGAAGTTGCTGCGGAATGGGATTATGACTGTGTCCAGATTCATCAGTTTGGGGCTGGTCTTCACATCATTCCAGCAACCCGACTTGGTTGTTTTGTATTGGATAGTGTCTCAATTAGGGCAATACGGAGTAAACAAGTTGGTGAACAGATATCCATTCGAAAAGAAGTTGATATAATCTTGTATATACTTTCTAAAAAAAAATAATAATAATCTTACTTATAAAAAACAATATATTCCGTGCATTCAATTTTTTAAAATAGTTTACTTCTTGGAACCATTGGCAACAGCTCTGTTCTTTTCCTTTTGGATTTCCTTTCTGGTACCTTTTAAGATTTCTAAATGACCAACCTTACCGGATATAAGCTTTTCAGTTAAAACCAAGTTGTTGTTGGAGTATTTCTTATTGATGGCAAAGATAGTTTTCTTATCATTGGTATTGTTTTTTGGAGTGTAGACTTTCTTTTGGAAACACTTGGCTTGTCTGTTTTGTTTCAAGACTCTGTATTTTTTGGAGGTGTCTTTTTTGTTTCTGTTTAAAGCTAATTTACCTTGAGCCATTTTTTGGATTATGTTTATATCGTGGGTTTTGTATTGGTGTTTTATGATATATTTTCTATAAGTATATTTTAAAAGAATAATATCCAAAAAGAGAGAAAAACGAAGAAAATAAGAATTTTAAAAAAAAAGAAAAAAACAAAAAAAAAGCAATTCTGAGGATAAACATGATATCCATATTAGGAAATTGCATCCGATATCATAAGCATAATATATTGATTACAATACAAAGAGGATTATAATATAGTAATTTATGTATTTGAATAGATAATTGATTATATAAAGTATACAATCTATAACTGTAGCTATCTATATATATATTAATGGTAATATGGTGATTATATATCCGATTGAAGAAGTCCAGATAAAGCAACATGGCATATTTTATTTTTTTTGCTATTGGAGGGGAAAGAATTTATTTTAAAAAAAATAATAATAACAGAAGTTCTTAAAAAAAAAAATATTTATATATCAGTTAGAAAAAAGCATGGCATTTAATTTTATATATTTTTATTGACTCATATTTATATAAGCTGTTATATATTTCTTTGAAATAATCATTAACTTAAAGAAAATAACTATATACAACCACATTAATTAACAACAAAATATGACTATTCTAGCTGTCACTGGTCCTATTGCATTCTCTGAATTCAGAGTTCAAAACATTGTTTCTGAGTTATCCTCCAAAATCAATGTCTCCACCGATAACATCACCATTGATTCTTCCTTCATCCACTACATCGAACTAATCAACAACGAAGTCTCCTTGAATGAACAACAAGAAGCCCATTTATTCGGTTTGTTGAAGTACGACCCATTCCCAACCAAGGACTCTTTATACAAGATTGTCAATGAAGACTTGGCCACCTTGTCTCAAGAAGGTTCTCAAACTTTCACCTTGAGAATCATTCCAAGAGAAGGTACAATTTCCCCATGGTCCTCCAAGGCCACCAATATTGTTCAAGTCTGTGGTCTTGATGATGTTGTGAAAAGAGTTGAAAGAGGTATTTTGTTGAATATTAACATCACCTCTACCGACAAGGTTTCTATTTCTGCTGAAGACTTGACTTCTTGTTACGACAGAATGACCCAAGACTTGTTCATAAATGAAAAACCAGACTTGAAGACATTCTTCCACCAAACTGGTTCTCCAAGACCATTGCAAACAATTGAATTCCATACTCTACCAACCTACAAAGAAAAGTATGATTTATTGAACAGTTATAACAAAGTTAGAGGTCTAGCTCTTGATGATGGTGAAATGAAATACTTGATAGAAAGCTTTGTTGACAGATCCCCAACCGATGTTGAGTTATTCTCATTCGCACAAGTCAACTCTGAACATTGTAGACACAAGATATTCAATGCTTCTTGGGAAATCGATGGCATTCAAAAACCTATGACTCTTTTCCAAATGATCAAGAATACCTTCAAGAAGACTTCAGACTTTGTTGTCTCTGCCTACTCAGACAACGCTGCTGTCATGGACTTGACCCATTCAAAAGATGAATTCTTCATGTCCCCACAATACTCTGGTAAGTTGTGGACACAACAACTGGAACAAGTCCATCTTTTGATGAAGGTTGAAACACATAACCATCCAACTGCCATTTCCCCATTCCCTGGTGCATCCACTGGTTCTGGTGGTGAAATCAGAGATGAAGGTGCCACCGGTAGAGGTTCCAAGACCAAGTGTGGTCTAAGTGGTTTCGCTGTGAGCAACTTGAACATTCCTGGTTTCATTCAACCTTGGGAAAAGAAGTTCTTGGGTGAAGATGCCTTAGGCAAGCCTTCCCACGTTGCTTCTGCCCTTGATATTATGATTGAAGCTCCTCTAGGTTCTGCTGCCTTCAACAACGAATTCGGTAGACCAAACATCAACGGGTACTTCAGAACCTTAACCTTGGAAACATTCCTTGAAGATGCTGAAAAGAATACCAAAAGAGATATCAGAGGTTTCCACAAACCTATTATGTTGGCTGGTGGTATGGGTTCCATCCGTCCAACCTTTTCCCTAAAGGATACTCCAATCAGACCAAACGACTTGTTGATTGTTCTTGGTGGTCAAGGTATGTTGATTGGTTTAGGTGGTGGTGCTGCTTCTTCCGGTAACACTGATGATGGTAATGCTGACCTAGACTTTGCTTCTGTTCAAAGAGGTAATCCTGAAATGGAAAGAAGATGCCAAGAAGTCATAAATTCTTGTGTTTCTCTGGGTCCAAACAAGACCACTGAATGTAAGTGTGCCAATTCCCCATGTTCTATTTCATGTTCCTCCCAAAAGGGTAACCCTATTTTATCCATCCATGATGTTGGTGCTGGTGGTTTATCCAATGCCCTTCCTGAATTGGTCCATGATAACAACTTGGGTGCTATCTTTGATTTAAGAAAGATCTTGACCTTGGAACCAGACATGTCTCCATTGGAAATCTGGTGTAATGAATCCCAAGAAAGATACGTCTTGGGTATTGATCCAAAGGACTTGCCATTGTTTGAAGAAATCTGTTTGAGAGAAAGAGCTCCATTCGCTGTTGTTGGTCATGCCACTGCTGAACAAAAATTAGTCTTAAACGATCCTCTATTGAACTCCACTGCCATTGATTTGGATATGGATATCTTATTCGGTAAGCCTCCAAAGATGTCCAAGTCTGCTGTTACTTCTGAATTAGTCTTGAAGGCTGCTGATTTGACCACCATCAAGTTTGCTGATGCCTTGGAAAAGGTTCTGTCTTTACCTGCTGTTGCCTCCAAGTCCTTCTTGATCACCATTGGTGATAGAACTGTTACTGGTTTGATCGACAGAGATCAATTCGTTGGTCCATACCAAACCCCAGTTGCTGATTGTGGTATCACTGCCACTTCTTTGTACCCAGCCACTTCTTCCATTAACGACATTTCCCATGCCCAAGGTGAAGCCTTGAGTATGGGTGAAAAGCCAACCTTGGCTTTGATTTCCGCTGCTGGTTCCGCCAAGATGTGTATTGCTGAATCCTTGTTGAACATTGTTTCTGCTGACATCAAGTCCTTGAAGAACTGTAAGATCTCTGCCAATTGGATGTCCCCAGCCTCTCACCAAGGTGAAGGTGCCAAGCTTTACGAAGCTGTTCAAGCCATTGGTATTGATTTGTGTCCTGATCTTGACTTGGCCATTCCTGTCGGTAAGGATTCCATGTCCATGAAGATGAAGTGGAAGGATTCTGCCTCTGGTGAAAGCAAGGAAGTCACTGCTCCATTATCCTTGAACATCACCTGTTTCAGTGCTGTTAAGGATACCACCAGAACTTGGACACCTGAATTGAACACCAAGAACACCACTAAGGGATCTTTGGTTTATGTTGATTTAGCTAATGGCTTCAAGACCTTGGGTGGTTCTGCTTTGTTACAAGTCTACAACCAATTGGGTAACGAATGTCCAACTGTTAGAGAAAACTTGTTGTTGAAGAACTTCATCAATGCTTGTATTGAATTACATCAACAAGACATTGTTGAATCTTACCATGATGTTTCCGATGGTGGTTTGATCACTACCTTGTTAGAAATGGCCTTCACCTCCAGAGTTGGTCTTGACTTGGACTTACCTGTTAAGGAAGAAGGTGATTTGATCAGTTACTTATTCAACGAAGAATTGGGTGCTGTTTTCCAAGTTTCTGACTTTGCCAAGTTTGCTGAAGTATTGAACAAGTTCAACATCAAGTCTGAATTGATCCATCAAATTGGTACAATCAACTCCACCAACACCTTGACCATTAAGAATACTGATGCTGAAGTCATCCACGAATCTACCGTTGTTTCTCACTTGAAGACCTGGTCTGAAACTTCTTACCAAATCCAAAAATTAAGAGACAATCCAGAAGCCGCCACTGAAGAATTCAACAATATCGATTCATTCAATGCCACCAAGGGTATCCAATACAAGATCCCATACCAAGTTGGTCCACAAGAAGCTTCCTTGTTGGATGCCACCAGAAAACCAAAGGTTGCTATCTTAAGAGAACAAGGTGTCAATGGTCATTACGAAATGGCCTGGAGTTTCCAACAAGCCGGATTTGATACTTATGATGTCACCATGACTGATTTGTTGAGCAAGAAGTGTGTCTTAAAGGACTTTGTTGGTTTAGCTGCCTGTGGTGGTTTCTCCTACGGTGATGTTTTGGGTGCCGGTAATGGTTGGGCCACATCTGTTTTGTACAATGACTACTTGAGAGAAGAATTCAATGATTTCTTCAATGTCAGAAAAGATACCTTTGCTGTAGGTGTTTGTAACGGTTGTCAATTCTTAACCAGATTGGGTGATTTGATCAATGGAAATGAAGACACCAACAAGTGGCCGATTTTCACCAAGAACAGATCCGAACAATACGAAGCCAGAGTCTGTGTTGTCAAGGTTGCTGATAACCTAGATGACAAGGTTATTTTCTTCAAGGATATGGAAGGTGCTGAAATTCCAATTGCTGTTGCCCATGGTGAAGGTCAAGCCACCTTTGTCAACAAGACCCTTGAATCATTCGAAGATGCCAAGTTGTGTCCATTGAGATACGTTGACTACTCAGGTGATGTCACCCAAGTCCACCCATACAATCCAAATGGTTCTGAAAATGGTATTGCTGGTTGTGTTTCTGAAAACGGTAGAGTGTTATCCATGATGCCTCATCCAGAAAGAGTTGTTAGATTAGAAGCTAATTCTTACTATCCAAAGGAAGGTACTGAAGAATGGAAGGGTTACGGTCCATGGATCCAATTGTTCAAGAACTGTAGAAGATGGGTTGCCGACAACTACTAAATTTATATATAATTATTGTTACTTAATGAAAAAAATGTATGAAAAAAAAAATAATCTTTATTCTATTAATATATATACTAATATAGAGAACTTATTCAGACTTTATCTTCATTCTTTCTTCTCTTTCCATCTTGGCTTCCGGACCAGCTTCGGTGTCCAAGTAGTAATCCCACCATCTGAAGGATGAGGCGTAGTTACCGATGAAGTAGTGGTGGTGCAAGTCGTGATGTTCAGCACCGGCCCAGAAAGGCAAGAACTTGTTCAAAGACCATGGGAAATCATAACCGGAGTGGGCATCAACAGCTTGGAATAATCTCAAGGAGATCCACAAACATAAGGTGAATAGATGCAATTTCTTGGTGAAAATACAATAAATAATTGGGAAACCAACAGTACCAAACCCTAGAGTCATGGTTTCAGCAGGATGGGCATACTCAGCAGCCAAGCCGAATGGAGCAGCGTATCTATGATGTTGTTTGTGGATGTACTTGTAGAAAATACCAAAGTGGAATAATCTGTGGGCCCAATAATGCCAAGCATCTTCCAAGACAAAGAATAGAGCAATTTCCATGCTCATTTTTTGCCATGTTGGGAATGGGACTTCCATGGTAATACCTAATTTTTCACACATTGGGTGGAAGGTCCAAATAGGAATGGATTCAACCAAGAAGTGTGATAGCAAAACAGACTTTAAACAATGAAGTTGTTCTTTGTATGATGGTTTTTTTGTTGGTTGGATTTTATATTTTTGGCACCACTTCAAGTTATCAATGACAAACCATGGTAAACTTCTGAAAAAGTACATGAACTCATGAAGAACAAAGAACATAATACCAGTGGCTAGAATATCGTTGTTCATGTACATGTACCAAGAGGCCCAGTATGCTTCCATGGTGGATAGCTGTGGTTGCATATCATATACATTTTTCAGAACCTGGCTGAATGACAACAGATTGTCCTTGTCGTTGTTCAACAAGATGCTGTTTAAAGTGGCGTTTGTAGGAAACACAGCAGCGTTCAAAGTTTCACTTAAAGACATGTTGGCTGTATTAATAGTTTGTATTTGGTTATATTAATATTATTTTATTTATCTAATGTAATGTTATCCAATAATACTAAGTTTAAATATAGATAAAGTAAAATAAAAGATCTATAGATTATTAAAAAATAAAATAAAATCACATCATAATCTAAATTATTATACGAGGATTGACATAAACAACCAATTCTGGTAAAAAAATTTTACCTACACCAAAACAAAACAAAAACATAGACAAATTTTGATTTGTGTGATAAAATCGTATAAAAAAAAAAATAGCTCAGGGAATTATATCGCATTTTAATATCAAAGTTTTTTTTTTATATACGAGTGTTATATATTTATAGATATGTACAAAAAGAGTAATGGTGATATGGTCGGGTAAAGTTGACACAAATGTTATTCTCGTTTATAAAAGAATAAAGAGGAGATATATATGTCAACTTTATCTGGGAGTTTGTAATCGAAGCACGTGTATCGGATATAAACATATCGGATATAAAAAAAAAAACATACAAAAAAACAGAAATACACACAAGAAACATAATAATAAAATAATATACCAAAAATAAACAAAGTGTAAAATATCAGATTAAATTTTGTGAAATCAACAGGAAGATGCACGCAGTACTTAAACTGCAGCACACCAAAGTCCTTAATACTAGAGATGCCAGATATACTTAAAAGTATAAATTATCTATTAAAGAAAAAATTCTCATCACAACACACCTTTGTTTTTTTATTTTTTTAAAAAGGGTATATTACTAAGAGTACTCCTGTACTCCTATATGTTATATAGTTCTCAAGGTTTTGTACAGTATCATTTCTTTTTTAAAACATGTAAGTATATTACTTTTTAAAAAAATAATAATAATATAAAAAGAATACTCAACAGTGGGAAACGCTTATATACTAAAGGTGAAATTTTTAAATACTCAAATTTTTTTGTATAAATTTTTATTGAAAAAGTGTTTCCTAATTGGGAAGTTTTCATAAACAACAACAAAAAAAAAGAAACTTACTTCAAAAAAAAAACACGTGCAAATCATTTAAAATATAACTAAACCACCTTCATATCATTCACTGATCTCAGATCTCTTATTCTCATCTTGCTGATCGCCTCTTCAATCTTAGTACACTCCTTTTGATAGCTCTTCACCTTGTTGTGCATCATATCAATCTCCTCATTGTACTTGCTCTGCTTATTAAACAACGTTCTCTTCCACTCTTTAAACTTCTTGTCTTGCTCATATACAGCATTGTTAAACGCAGTCTTCAATTCCCACTGCTTGTGAATAAATATCGGATCCCAATCAATCATGTGTCTGTCCAAGTACTTCTTGTTGATCACCTCATATACCTCATAAGCCCTCAACTTATTGCTATTGATATCATCTCCTTCCAATACCATGCCCTTCATCTTTTCAACCTTTTCAATATCAATGTTGGGGATCAACAACTTCTCAACAGCTCCTTCTTCATACTCCTCCTCTCCTTCTTGGTACTCAACCTCCTTCATCTTCATCAACTCATTCATCTTCTTGTATCTGAACATGCACAACTTGTCTCTCCACTCTTCATAGTACATGTTGGTCTTTTCAATCAAATCCAAGGTCTTGTCCTCAAGCAAAAACTTTCTCAACTTTAAAAAATCACTCACTCTTTCATCCATAACATTAACAAACCCATGTCTGTACATTCTTCCAAATGTTTGCTTGTCTTCAAAGTAAGTTCCTCCAACAACTGCCATTGGATAATCTTCTTCATCATTTAATAACAAATCACATATCTTAATCTTTTGAACTCTTATGGTTTCTTTGATATCCTTTTTGAAGTTGATCATTTCAGATGTTGTCAATCCATCACTCTTGGCTATAACAGGAACCAAATTTACTCTCTTGCTTATTTCTTGCATGGAGATTACATCCAATGCAGTCAAGCCCTTATTTGTGGCATTGATAAAATACAAGCAACAATGAACTCTTGAATCAACCAATAAATCTCTGTGTGGTTGCTCCTCATTAAACATGTAGTCAGTATACTGAGAATCAATGTACTCACAAATTGGAACCCATGAAAAGGAATTGTCAGAATAGTCACCAAAGCCTGGTGTATCAATAATACACAACTTCAAGTTTACTCTTTCTTCATCCAACATAACATATGTCTTTTGAATTGTGGTAGTCTTTGGTGTGTCCTCGTTTAATGGATCAGCATAGTCCTCAAAGATTCTCTTTTTAGCTACTCTTGACCCCTTGTCAAAGTACTCGTTTTTTGAATCAACTCCAGTTTTTAAGATTTCATTTTGGAAAAGAGTATTGACAAAGGTGGATTTCCCCATACCTTGTTGACCCACAACCATTAAGTTAACCAAGTTATTTGAACTGGTCTTTTCAGTATATGGAATATCCTTGTTTGGATGCTTGAATACCTTTGACAATCTTTGTTTTGGTAAATTTTCTAAACCAATTTTTAAATCAGAGCTCAACTTGCTGACAACCTTTGGATCGATGTAAATTTCTCCTTCATTCATTCTCCATACATTAGTACGAGTGGCTGCTGTAGTGCTTAAAACAGCGGATTGCAACGGAGTTTGTGCACTTCCAATACCAGCACTGCTTTCAACATTCAATTCCAGTTCATCTTCATCTGCTGAACCGTCATTTGCGGAGTAATTGTTCACAACTCTATCTTCCAACTCCTTAAATTTGAAAGATTCAAAAGATGTTCCTGTAAAGATCTTGGTCATTGGTGATTGTTTTGCCAAGCTATTGGCACTTGCAGCTAAGCTACTACTGGCTTTGCTAAAGGCAGAACCTATTTTACTAGATGATTTCTTTAAAAAGGCACCATTCAATAAGTTTGGAACACCGCTCATAGACTCGCTGTTGTTTCCAGTATTGGCACTTGGAAATTTAATAGGAATTGATAAATTTTCAGTTTCAATATTGCTGCTGTGGTGATTCAAGGAGTTGTAAATGTTGAAAGTTTCCTTAGATACAGATCCTGTATCTGGACCATTAGCACTAATTGCAATTATTGGGGAAATAATTTCATTGTTTACATTTGAAGGTTCATTCATGACATTTTGTTCATTCTGTTGATTTAATTGATTTGTCATTCTTGTAAACTCTTCAGATAATGCAGTTTCTAAGACTTGTTGAGGGCTGGATGGAGCGGTGTTAGCTGCTGGTCTAGCAGTATTCTCATCATACTCAGTATGATTTTCTGTTGAATTTAAAATATCAATATGACTATTGGAGCTTATAGGCGTGTTTAAGTCTTCCGTGTTCATATTTGTAATTAGTGTGGCTTAACAGTTTTACTGGGGGTTTTTTATGTCTAACTGTTCAAAAGAATTAAAGTTTAAACTCCCTTTTATTGAATTATAACATTGTATATTTATCTAAAAACCTCATATCTTTTTGTGGCTGTAAATCCCACACGCCTATCTTTTGACTTTTTTTCAAGATTGTAAAAAAATGCATAGCCTAGCCATTAGATTAATAATACCTGGTCTGGCTTCAATAACCAAAAACCAGCAGTTTACTTACTTTCTTGTTTTTTTTTGTGGTTTGTGACGCAAAATGAAAAAGAAAAAAACAATTCTTGGAAAACAAAATAGTTAAATTTCCTGATTAGGAAATACAATATATGATTAAAATTTTTTTTCCTCAGCGATCTTTACTGCTTCGGCAAAAACTTCCCTAGGTATAGGACAATATCTATAAAGTCCTTATACTCTACAATACCCACACCGTTATTTTCAACATCAAATTGTCTAAATACCTTTGTTAATCTAATCAACCATATAACACTTTCAACAAATCTATCAAACTTCAAACACTTGGAACCTCCAATGAACTCTGCAAATTGCTCAAAAAGATTTTCAATCACCTCAATGGGTATTTTATAGCCCATGCTCTTGATACTCTCTGTGAACTCCAGTGAAGTCAATGTATGTGAGCCATTGGTATCATGTCTGATATAAACATCTCTCCATTTATTCAGCTTTTGGTACATGTACACAAACTCATTTAAATTCAGAGTATTGAATCTTGAAACTCCAAATAAGTTGATGATAGAATCAATGCTAGATTTTTGGAACTTTGAATGATCGTCGTTTTGAAGTACTTGTTGTAATTCATTTGTGGTCAATCTTCCGGATTTGTTCACATCGTACTTGTAAAATAATTTCGATGCAACTTCTTTAGGATCCTCTCCCTGTTGTGCGTATATGTTTGTTTCATAAGAACCCGTGTTTACCACATGTAGGTTTGTGTGTGCTAGATGATCCGATAATGTGTCAATGTGGTTATTGCTGCCTGCAGACAACATGGAAGAGTTTGGATCTCTTCCGTTCAAATTAAAATTCTTCATCATGATATTGTTGGATTGGGAGCTTGTGGATGATGGGGATGAGCCCTTAGGTGAGAAGAAATTACCGTCATGGGAATACCCATAACCTGAAGTGCTGACATTCAACGGAGGGGGTGGTCTTGTATAGCCTGAATTAGCCATTGGATCACCCATGCTAGGACCTAAAACACCAGACTTACCCATACTTGTGAATGAAAGATCTTGTGCTATGTAATAATTAGGTTGGGTATTACTCTCAGGTTGATGATAAGTTTGAGAGAATTGCTGCTGTTGTGGTTGATAATTCTTGCTTCCCGGACTGTTCAAAGATGATTGTCTAGAGTTGTCAAGACCACCTGGAATAGTGTACTTATCACCTTTACTTGATGGCTGGGGCTTATGGCTTGTTTGTTGGTACTTTTGAGATGAAGAAGGAACACCACGATGATTAGCATTTTGTTTTTGAATGCTTGAAGAAGAATGTGAATTTTTGGAAGGAATAGGAGATGTTGCTGAAGGGTGTCTCTGAGAAGATCCTGAGGCATTCATCTTGGACAACAATTGTTCTCTGGTTTGTTGCTGTTTCTTTTGTAAAAACAACTCCTGTTTCAATTGCACTTTCTTCATTTCTTCGTATTCCTCTTGTCTCTTCATTTTTCTATCGATAAGCTTTTGGTGCTCCATGGATTGTTGAGGTGTTGCGTATAAGGACAAATCATCCCCTTGGGAATAAGTGACTTTTCTTCCCATGATAAATAGTATACTTTTATTTTTTGAACTAAAATGAGGTGTTTTTTTTGTATTTTTACCAATTACGTTGTTATATGAGATAGAGTTAAGAGAATGGTATTGTTCAAGTATGTTTTATCTGGTAGAATTCAATATGGTTTCATATAAGTATTCTGTGTGTTAATTTGAAAAAAAAAAAATTGATGTCGTTTTCTTCCCGTAATTATAGAACAGGATAATTTTTTTTTTTTGGATCTCCGTTTTTTATTTTAAAACAAATAGACAATCGAGATCTATTTCTTCAAAAAAAAAATATATAGCTATGCTTGTATATTCAGCATTTCAAGACCTTGTTTAATTCTCAATCTATTCAGCATATGGATCATTTCATACATTTCGTTTTTCTTCACGACAAAGCTGTACTTTTCACTTAAAATGTCATTATTACTTAGCATCATAAACTCACTATAGTTCACCTCTTTATTTAAATCGATGAAAATACGATCTATAAAGGCATTGAATTCCTCAGATTCGTGCACATGATAATGGCTTATGTAATCACGAATATCTGTGAACAGAAACATACACATCTTTTGGTAAACACATTTACCGCAAACCAAGTTTATCGAGTATAAGTCATCTTCAAGGTCGCAATGGAAGTGTTCCAAGACGACATGTCTTTTCAAGTTCAAGTCAGTCATAAAACTCATAGTGCATGTTCCTATCTCACAAGAAAATGTGGTTGGGAACTTTAACGAGTTTATTTGCTCAATTATAGATGGTCTGGGGAAAAACTCAAAGTTTGATGGTGGTGCCAGGACAGCTTCTTCAATGTCATCAATGCTTTCAAATGAATCAAATAGGACGTCAGTTTCTTTTGTATTGACATGGTGTACTGAGTTCTCGGAAACGTGCAATGTCTCATTGCTGCTTTCTTCGTCCATGTGTTTCTTCTCACAGCAAATATTCTGTTCCAAAATATCTTCAGTCAATTGGCTGTTGATGCCATCAATCAGTGCTTCAAAGTCTTTAGTCATGGTTTCATTTTGCTGATCCAAATTGTTATACACTGAATTTATAGTCATTGTGTAATGTTATTCTAAAATATTGTTTGTTTATTTTTTTATTGATTAAATGTTTGCCGTAACAGTAGTACATGCACACACTGGTTTTTATAAACCATCTCTATTTCATGATCAATGAAAACAAAAAGTATATACATCCCATTTGATTAAACCATATATTTAGAATAGTACCCAAATCTTTGTGAAAAAAAAAAACATGTAACCATTATTATTTTTGTCGCATACAAATCCAATTGATTAAACTCTCTAGCAAAAAAAAAAAGGCACATTTTCTTAATAAAACAGACTAATAATTTATTTAAGTTTTCTGATATTCCAAGAACGTCTTGAGTTTATAATTATGTTATATATAACAATTATATATACTTGTAATTTAATGAATTTTTATTTGTATAATATGGATTAGTATAAAAAAGAAGAAGAAATTGCTTTCTCCCTACTAGTTCAGTAAATTTAGTACTTCTTGTTTTGAGCTGGGTTAGCGGTGGCGTTAGCGTTGTGGGTGGATGGGACAACGTTTTCACCTAAGTGTAAGTATTCTCTCAAATATTCTACACCTTCAGCAGTTAAGGTGTAGTAGTAATATTGCCATGAGAATTGGGTCTTGACGAAACCCTTGGAGGTCAAAGATTGCATAGCCTTGATGACGTATAAGTTCTTGGTGGCAATTTCATCGTGTTGGATTTCGAAGTCCTTCTTGGCGACTAAAACACCAGCTATTTGTTAAATGATATTTGGATAGTAAAAAAATTATAATTGGATACTTGTTAGTAAAGATTTGAATCTATGAATTTTTGTTGTTGGTGCATTGTCCATAAAAGCATGCTTTATTTTGAACTAAATGGTTGAGAAGGGTATTGATTTATTCAGGTTGTTAGAGTACTGAATGAAGTATGATTATTATGAGGTTACTTAAAGCTGTAATTTAGTATTGGAGAATAACATCTGGTTAGATTGCAGACACTATACATATTAGCATTTTTAACATGAACTGTGAAAAAAACAACATCAATAATGTACTTTGTTTCAATAAGTTCATATGCTGATACAGTATCTTGACTTCTCTTACATCATTAAACTCATTTCTTCATGCTACAATTACATTATCTTCGTATTACCCACTTCTTTCAATCATATTCTCTTCATGTTATTGAGTATTTTTTCTGTTTATTATGTTTTCTACTGAGATTGATAATATCCATCCACTTTAGATACAAATTCCATATCATTCTTTATCTTCTTTGTTACTTGTCTTAATTTGTTTACTCCACTTATATTAATGTTATTTTATGCCATTGAATGTCTTTTATATTGTACTACATCGTATCATATACTAACTCCCTGGTTGAAATCATATACACACAATAATGTGTTCTATCAACTCGCCATCATTAGTTCTCAATTGCTCATATGCTGTTTTATGGGTTTCTCACTTGGTTATTGAATATTTCATTTGTAGGCTACATACAGTTGAATAAGGCAGCGTGAATCTTAGTTCTTTCTTCTTTTGGAATCAACATTTTGTTATACTGTTAGCTGTTATTTAGGTCTTGAGGATTAGTCTCTCTCTTTAATTGTCTTTTGTAAGAATAAACAGTAATAATTATTCTCCTTAATGAAAAGTTTCCTTCACAAGCTAAGAAAAAAGTTTTTTGCCTATACCAAAATAAAAAAAACTTGATGAAAATTCACAGAATACGAGGAAAACCCAAAAAAGGTAATCCCCAAATCCAAATATTTCACAGCCAAAAAAAAAAATAATATTGAAATGCTTTTTGACTATTTGCATTTTTCAGCATCCCCGTTCTGCGTGCAATTTTGTAATTTTTTTTTTTCATGTGATTACCAAAAAAAATATTACTACAGTGTTTAAACCCGCACAGAAATACCCGTTGTAGAGTTATTTTTTACACGGGTAAGCTACAAAAATAGTGTTAATGTTTCAACAAAAAAAAGTGTAATATTACTCGTTTAGGAAATAGTTGGTAACATTTTTTTTTTAACTCAAAACACAAAATATCAATAATTTCTTTTATGATACAAATATTCCAAAAAAAACAGAATCAAGTTTTTCAAAAAAAAAAAAAATACAAATCAAAAAGAAATGTAACAAAAATATTTTATAGATGAGAGTTACGGATATAACAATACACACGCTACACTGTTGTATTTTTGTTTCAAAAAAAACAAACAAAACAGCTGATAAGCAATTTTTGTGCTGTGGCAAATAATTTTATCTTAAACTTAACATATTCTAATCACTAACCAAAAAAACACAACATATACAATAAACAAATCATGAACGATTATGGCTCTGAGAATAGTGGGATCTCTACTGAAGATCTCCATTTAAAAACATTCAAACATACTCGGTCGAAAAATGCTGTTCCTTCAGATAAGAGCAAATTAGCCAAAAGAAAATCTCTACAATCCTTGATATCTATAGAACCTGAACCAATTGAAACATCTGCCACAAACAATGTTATTGATGAAAGCGATGGTATAATACAACCAGAACCAAATTTCATCCCCATGATCAATTCCTTGCTTATGAATTCATCTAACAACCACGACAATTACTCTGATTTAGACAACCAAACAACCTTTTTAACTGACTTTGACTCAATAGACAACAACTCCACCATTAATAGATTGTTTTTTAACAAAGATTACAACAATAAAATTCTGTCTATTTTATTGAAGCTCAGGAATAAAGTCAACAGAGTAAATGTTCAAAGAATCCCCAAATTTTATAGAGGCCGTGTTTCCCTTTTGCATGTATTTTTGCTACTATTCCTTGGTGCTCTGAACTTTATCTACTTTACGAAATACAGAACTAAATTTATGAAAACAAATAGACTATTTGCCACAATCATTGCAAACGGATTGTTGAATGGATTTTCAGATATAGTGGCTCAAATAATTGCTTGTTTTTCTTATACAACCAACAGCATCAGTTTACCAAGTGATCATTTGGAAGCTAGAATAAGCAGCCATGATAATGGAGATGCTCTTGACTTAGATGATCTGGAGTACCAAAACTCTTTAATCGACAACACTAGCAATTACTTCATGGATTCTGTAGAAAACACCAATGATGTTCAACTGTGGAGATTAATATGCTTCACCTTCTGGGGTAGTTTTATGGCCAATTTCCAAGTTCCGTGGTATATCATATTGAACAAGTTGTTTACAGAAGATCCTTCCATCGTTCAAACTTTTGAGAGAATTCTCTCTGACCAACTGTTCTACTCTCCTATTTCATTATACTGTTTCTTTGCATTTGCCAATTATATTATGGATGCTGGTGACATATACACCTTCAGAAGCAAGATCAAGAAAATTTACCTAAGCACGTTGGCAATCAACTACCTGCTTTGGCCAGCGATGCAATTCATAAACTTTTCGTTCATACCTAAAGATGACCAACCTTTGTTCAGTAGTTGTGTTTCCGTAGTTTGGAATGTTGTTTTATCTTTGAGAAACGCGTCAACAAAATAATATAAATAACAATATATAAAACTAAATTACACACTCATGTACTTTTCTCTTTCCATGATTCTCTTGTATCTCTTACTACTTACCTTTTTTTTGAATCTGCTGTTAAACATCTTTGGCAACCATTCATGGCCAAAGAATTCCACAGCACACCAACCTAGTATAAAGGCTTTGAATGGGAAACTTAAATCTGTCAATTGCATCCAAGTACCAAACATGTTGTTATACTTACCAAATAGCAGAACCAAAGTTGTGAAGATACAGGCAAATACATTGATAATGTAGGCATGGTTGTCAAAGATAGATTCTCTGTATGGTGGACCTTGAGTCAAAACAACAGACATGAAAATATATTGGAAACCGGAAACAAAGAACAAAACAGTGTTGTCTGTGGAGTTAACATCTTCTTGACCTCCAACAACAGGCTTTACATACCACTTCATGAATTTGCCCATGTACCAAGGGATCATTTGTCCCAACAAGATCAAACAAACATTGATCACAATTGGTACTAAAATCTTCAAGGATACTAAGTTCATTGATGGTCTTTTGCTAAACAAAGGACCATAGTTTGGAGCAGACCACGACATGGTGATAGCCAAAGGAATGATCAATAACAAATCAATGAACAAATATTGAAGATCACCCAAGTTAGAACCTTGACTGTATAGGATAGTGACTGTGATGAACTGGATGGCTGAGTACAATGACATGTATTGGAAACAAGAGAAAGAAGTAACGATGGAACATCTACCTTCCTTCATGATATCCAAAACACATGAGATATTGAATACTTGAGAGGTGAATGGAGCAGCAACACTTGCTTCAGCTTCGGACAAGGAGACACCACAATCAGCAGATCTCAAAGCACCGACATCATTTGCACCATCACCACAGAAACCAACATTGTAGTCCAGATCTTGCAAGTTGTTAACAAGATCTTCTTTGTCATCTGGTGACATTCTTGCATAGACTTTACCATTCATCAAAACAGATGATTTGTAACGGTTGCTGTACTTTACAAAGTGATCATTATTACTTTCCTCAGCTTCTTCCTCATCATCTGTAGTTAGTTTTACATGGTCTCCGAAGATTTCATTGAAAGCATCACCAGTAACAGCAAGAGCATAACCCTTGTCGATGACATCCTTGTCCAATGGTTGTAGAGTATCACTATCAAGTTTGATTTCAGGATCATCTACGCATTCCCATTGCAGCTTGTCTTCACCATCATGGAAAATAGGCACAAAGCAGTACTCGTCATCTTGTAAAATACTGGCTTCTTTGGATACAGAAATAGCAGTCAAGATATTGTCACCAGTACACATGATACTAGGGATATTAGCATTCTTCAATTCCATGATCGTTGGTCTGGATTCAGGTTTTATTTTGTTTTCAAAAATAATGAAACCTAGGAACAACAAGTTTTGTTCACACTCTTCTCTAGTGTGTTCAGCATCATAAGCGGAAGACAATTTGATAGTGTTACCGGCCAATGCAATAAGTCTGTAACCTTGGTGGGCATAGTGCTTCACTATGGTCTCGTAGTTGTGAGGAATTGTGTGTGGATTACACAAGTTTAGAATACTCTCAGGAGAACCCTTGACCAATGAGTAGAAGGTATTCTTCTTGGAAACATGTTCCATCAAAACACCCATTCTTCTCAAATGAGAATCAAACTCAAAGACCTTGAAGACATTGTACTTGTTGTTGATCAAGAACCCATCATCATGGGAGGTTTCAGACATCTTTGAACGAGTGAAGTTGAACATTTCAATGTCCAATGGGTCACCAACCAAATCTGTCTTTCCATTTTGATCACGGACTAAGGTATTACCATGACAACAAGCCAAACAATATTGTAGCATCTTCATAGACAAGTTGCTAAAGCTGGTAACAACACCCTTTTCGTACTTTTCATTTTCCATATCAACAATGTTTTCAGAGTTTTCTATTATACCCTTGACGACCAGACCTTCACCAGTTAGAGTACCTGTCTTGTCAAACACCCAACAACTCACACCCCCTGCTGAGTTAATCTTGGTAGGCTTGATACAGAATACATTACACTTGTTTTTCAATCTTCCTATGGAGAAGGTAACAGCAACAGATAAAGTAGCAGGAAGACCAGGTGGAACAACAATAGTAACAATATCCAATGCTCTAACAACAATCAACTTGGTGGGTAAATGAAGTCTTCTGAAATTGACAGCAGAGATGATGAACCCTAATAATGCTAATAAAGTCATGTAGAAAATGTACTTGTATGCTTGCTTGGTCATATCCTTACCGTTATCGTTCTTTGAGGTAGATGGGAAGACCATGGATCTAATCAAAGACCCCTTGACAGTATTGAATCCAGTGGATAAACACAAAGCAGTTACTTGTGGGTTGGAAGCGGTAGCCTTGGTTTTGATGATTTCAGTACCGTTGTAAAGTTTGTACTTGGACTCCTTGCTCAAGCTTTTATCAAAGAATGATTCAAGTAACATACTGGAGTTACATGAAGACTTGTTTATTGGGATGGATTCACCGGATAACATGGATTCGTTAACCAAAACTTGTCCACTTAGTAGCAAACAATCACAGGGGATGCTCTTCAAGTTAGGATCTGAAATGTCAATGATATCACCTGGAATGATCTCATTGCTAGGAACACTCATCCAGAATTCGTTTCTGAACACTCTTGCATTGCTTTCTGTATGTGCCAAACTCTGCAACTTCAATGAAGATTGTCTGGTTTCATAGACTGTTTGAGCAACTGAGAACACAGAAATGATAAGAATACACAATGCATAGTAAACATAGTCATCATACGCCCATAAAATCATTGAAAATATTTGGAATATGAAGAACGGATGCAGGGCTTCCTCAAAGATCAACTCCACAATGCTTTTGATTTCAAGCTGACAAGAGTTCAAACCAAACAACTTGATTCTATCATCAATGGTACCACCTTCAGTGAACATACCCTCTTGGACCAAGTCATAATCAGTCCAACTTTCTTTATCATACCAATCCTTATTGGTTCTGAACATATCTTCCAATGGATCATAGTACAATCTGAAAAATCTGTAGTTGAAATAACTCAATACCTTCAAGGAATAAGCAGCATTTTTACCATCTGGGTACGTGAATACAGTTTCAATCTTCTTATTACCATACCATTCCTTGGAAACAGGGATGATATCCAAATCACCCAATTCAGTTTCTATAAGAACCTTATCTGAACAAAACAGTTCACTTTTGTTGTATTGAAAGACAATTCTCAACTTTGGGAACCAATGGCACAAAACAGGCAAAATACCCAAAGACAAAACACTCAAAATGTAGAACATCACAGTCTTGAAAAGAGTGGTGGATAAACCCTGGATACCCAAAACCAAATCCTCTTCAGAGATGTACAATCTTTGCAATGATGTTTTTGGGGTATTTCTGTGTTTAGGATTGAATTTGAACAAGTTATACAAATCGTTTCTTTCAAGTTTGTTCAAGTCTTTTGTGTCATACTGAGAATTGGCACCACTGTGTCTACGGAATTTGCCCAGATCATTAGTTGAGCCATTGCTGTGACGATTTGGGTTTGTATTGTAGTGGCCATGTGGCAGAAGATTATCGTCATCATCATCTTCATTTCCAAAGACATTTTCTTCACTTGAAGGACCTATGGATGAGTCGCCGTGTTCAAATGAGGATGATGTTTCGTTGGATTCGTTTGATGTGGTTGTTGATATTGGATACGAGTGAATGGACCCATACGTAGTAGGAGGTCTGTTGAAGGTGCTGGTGGTGTTTCTGCGTCTATGTCTGCCCTCCATGTTGCCAAGTCTTCCATTGTGTTGGGAATCAGAGTCTGAGTGAACCAAAAAATCGCTTTCATTTTGAAAGATGATGTCCATGTTAGATTGAGTTGATGTATAACTGCTTGCATTGATGATATCACCATCATCAAAATAATTAAAGGTCATGTTATTGAAGGCATCTTGGTTTTCATTGTTCAAAGCAGAAGCAGTGGATTCTCTTCTCTTTCTGTGATGTTTTATATCTATAATATTATCATGCTCATCATCATCATGATGGAAAGGATCTTCAACTTCAGAGTAATAACTGTTCCCAGATCTCGTGGAAGCAAATGATCTAAGAGTATGGTTAGTATTGTCTTGACCAAACTTTTTAGAGTCACCCATTTTTATTATTAGTAAATAGGGGTATGTGTTTTGTTTTTGGTTTGTTTGATGATTATTTTTTTAAAATTTTATTATTACAAAGGGGGTAAAAAAAAAAATAGAAAATTCAGTTTTTTTTGACTACCATTTTTTTTTTTGAAAACTTCTAAATATTTTTTTTGGTCAATTTTAAAAAAATTATGGAATTACGTATTATCGGATATAAATGGTTGTCGGATATAAGAAATATATTCGGATATAAAGTAAAACTCGGATATAAACGCATTCTTGTTTCCCCAAAAAACCAACTACAAAAGATAATATACATCAAACAAGGAAACACACACACAGACAGAAAAAAACTTCAGTAGCTACAATACTATAAATTATATCTAACATATTAAACCATTGATTATAATAACTACCATATATTTAATAATATTACACTATTCTGGTGGTTAATATCTCTTATGCTAGTAAATATTTCCTATTTGGGACATTCAAATCAAAACGTTTCTTTTTTTTTTTTCACTCTTTTCTTTTTTTCCTTTTCTTATACAGTATTTTTTTTTTCCTGTATTGGGAGAAATATTATATTTATAGTTTTTAAAACTTTTTACTAGTAAATCATAACTTTTACTATCAACAATTTAATTAACAGAAATGTAATTTAATAACCAATTCAAAACATTACTAGATAGACATCTTCCTGTACTCTTTTTTTTATCATATTTGATATACCCCCACATTAATACAATAAAAACAAAAATGGTTGAACAAGGTAACAAGAAAAGATCTTTTGAAGATACTAACCCTTTAACTAAGGCTGACAACACCCAGGAACTAACCAAGTCCAAGTTGATCAGAGAAGAAGAAAACGCCTTTCCAAGAGGTGGTGCTTCTGCTTTGACTCCATTAGAATTAAAGCAAGTAGCCAATGAAGCTGCCAGTGATGTTTTATTCTCCAACAATACCGAAGAAGAAACCACCAATGCTCCAAAGAAGAGAAAGACTATTGATTCTGCTGAAGATAACGAAGAAGATGAAGATATGAGAAAGAAGTTCCAACACTTAACCTATAAGACCATACCAAAGAACTCCATTCTTCTTGGTAGATTAACCAAGGTCACTGACTTTGGTTTGACTTTTGAATTTGAAGATGGTTTGTTAGGTTACTGTTCCATTGAAAACATCTCTTCCACAATATTACCTGAAGATGTTGATATGGATGAAAACTCAGATGTTTCTGATGATGAATACGATGAAGAAAAAGAAAATAACAAAGAAGACGAAGCTAAGTTGCAACTACTATTCCCTGTTGGTAACTACTACACCTGTAAAGTCATAGAAAACCATGTTTTACAAAATTCCACCAAGAAGGGTAAAAAGAAATTGACAGTTACCATAAACCCAACTGATATCAACAAAGATAGCGATGATGCTGACATATTACAAAAGGGTGCTACTGTCCAAGGTTCCATCAAGACCATTGAAGATCACGGTTGTGTCATTGACTTAGGTTTGGAAGATTCCAGAATCTCTGCCTTTTTACCAAAGAAGGAATTCAACGAAGATGAACAAGATCTAATCAGAAAAGGTAATGTCATATTGTTCACTGTTTTGAAAACATCAGATAGAGTTGTTACTTTAACCAGACAAGCTTCCAAGGAATTGAGAACTTGTGATACCATCAGTAATATCGACAGTGTTTTACCAGGTGCATACGTCAAGTTCTTAGTTGATTCTATTGATGCCAAGCAAGGTGTATTTGGTAAGATATTTGGTTCCATTCCAGCTATTTTGAGTTTGGCCCAATTAAACAACTCTTCTGTTGATCAATTTGAAATCGGTGAAAACTACCCAGTAAGAGTCATTTCCAAGATTGATTACAAGAACTTTGCCTTCATGCATGTTTCCCAAGCCAATACTATTGTTACTTTATCCGCTTCTAAACAAGATGTCTCCAGTGCCTTCCCTATAGGTTTCAAATTCGAAGAACCTCTAAAGATAATTTTCAGAGATAGTGCTTACATCTATGTCAAGCTAAATGATAAAATCAACGGTTGTATTCATTTATCCAAGATTGAAGGTGATATCACAGCCAAAGATAAACAAATCAAGGAAAGTAGAATTGTCTCTTACCACCAATTCAATGAAATGTTTGTTTTAACCAACATAAAATCCCAAATAGACGTTGAATACTTGACCATCAGAGATATCCCTGTTGGTACCTTAATAACTGGTGAAGTCAGAGAAGTTGATGCCAAGAAGGGTGTTACTTTGAAGTTGATGAATGGTTTCATTGGTAAGGTTTTGATAAACGATCTTTCTGATATCAAGTTGAACTACCCAGAAAGAAAATTCAAAATAGGTACCAAGGTCAAAGGTAGAGTATTGAGCATTAATTTAAAAAACGGACAAGTTATCATGACTCTAAGAAAACAATTAGTCAATGGTTTCCAAGATAAAGACAACACCAAGATCATTTCCGGATTTGAAGGATTAACTGAAGGTGTATTCTCATTGGCCACTGTTGATTCTTTCAACAACTACGGTGTTACTGTTAAGTTCTTCAACAATACTAGAGGTTTCATTCCAAAGAACGAAGTTTCTGATGCCTTTGTTAAGGATGCTTCCAAGTTCTTGAAGGTCAACCAAATTGTCAAGGTAAAGATCTTACAAGTTGATGAAAGCAAGAATAGAATCATTGCTTCTTGTAAATTAAACTCCAAGGAAGAAGTTGAAGAAGTCAACGCCGTCTTAGACTCATTGGTTCTAGGTAGATCCGTTGAGGACTGTATCGTTGTTGAAAAGACCAAGGAATCCATAATTGTTGAAATGTCCAAAAACAGACTAATAAGAGGTGTTGTCTATGTAGGCCACCTTTCTGATTCTAGAATTGAAATGAACAGAAACTTGATAAAGAAGATTTCCATTGGTGACGAAATCAAGGCTTTAGTCATTGACAAGGATGCCAAGACCAAGATCATCAACTTCTCCATGAAGCAATCTTTGATCACCAGTGCTGCTGAAGAAAAATTACCAGTAAGTTTCGAACAAGTTGCTGAAGCTGGTACTGAAACTGCCATGTTTGGTTACATCAAGTCCATTTCCCAAAGAGGTATCTTTGTTGGTTTCAATGGTAAGTTTGTTGGTTTAGTATTGCCATCTTACACTGGTTTAGGTAGAGAAGACGATATGTCCGCCAAGTTCTATGCTGAACAAAGTGTTAAGGTTTACTTATTGAAGACTGACCCTGAACAACAAAGATTCTTGTTGTCTTTCATTCCACCAAAGTCTGAATCCAAGAAGACTCCAAAGAACATCATCGAAGTCATCAACCCTGTTGATGAATCTGTCAAGACCTTACAAGACTTGACTATTGGTAACAAGATCAAGGTTCAAGTTAAATCTAACAAGAGAAAACAAATCAATGTTTCTGTCAGTGAAAACATTCACGGTAGAATTGATCTAACTCAATTAGGTAAGACCTTGGAAGAAATTGCTTCTATCAAAGAAAGCTTAGAAATTGGTCAAGTCATTGAAGCTTATGTTGTTGGTCAACATGATGTCAAGGCTGCCAAGTACTTACCAATCACCAACAACTTGGATAAGAACGCCTTGATTGAATTCTCCTTGACTAACGAATCTTTGAAGACCTTTGAAGATTTCAAGGTTGATGATGACGTCATTGGTTATGTAAACAACTCCACTGAAAACTTGAGATGGATCACCTTGTCCCCAAGTGTTAAGGGTAAAGTCACCAAGAAGTTCTTAAAGAACACTGTCAGTGAAGTTGCTCAATTATCCAACTTCAAGGTCATTGAAATCGATACTGAACACAAGATCTTGAACTTGCAGCCAGTTTTGAACACCTTGGATTTAGCTTCTTTGAACAACGGTGATAAGTTAGATGCCAATGTCATTGCTGTTGAAGATACTTTCATGTTATTCAGAATTTCCGGTTATGAACAAGAAGCCATTGCTCACATCACTGATGTATTGAGCAACTTTGAAACCAACCAAATTCCAAAGGAAAAGTACTCCATTGGTATGAAGGTTTCTGTCTTTGTCAAGAACGTTGATGTTGAAAAGAAGAGATTGTCTGTCAGCTTATTGAAGAACAACAAGTCTCAAGTTGAATTATCTGCTTTATCCAGAGGTTCCAAGATTTCCGTTTTGGTCAAGAAGATTACCAATGCCGGTGTCTTTGTCTATGTTTCCAATGAATTAGATGGTTTCATTCCAGTTTCTTTGATTTCTGATTTATACTTGAAGGAATGGAAGAACCAATTCAAGCCATTACAAGTTGTCAAGACTGTTGTCATCAGAGCTGAAAAGGCTGACAATATTACCTTATCCTCAAGAGAATCCGATTTAACAACAGAAAACGTTGATGATTTGGGTAAGAGAAGAGGTAAGTTTGGTAAAGAATTTGTTGATGTTGAAGTTGGTAAGGTCTACGACGGTGTTGTCAGAGGTGTTACTGATTTCGGTGTCTTCATCAACTTAGAAGGCTTTGACAAGGTTTCTGGTTTAGCCCATAAGATGGAAATCTCTGATGATTCCGAAGCCTTAAAGGATAGAGATTTGAATGATCTATTCGGTGAAGGTGATGCTGTTAGATGTTATGTCATTAAGAAGAATGAAGGTAAGAAACAATTGTCCTTGTCCTTGAAGGGTTCCAAGGTTAGAGCCACTGAAGAAGAAGATGAAGAAGTTGAAGCTGACAATGACGATGAAGACGTCATGGATGTTGAATACAACAATGAATCTGACTCTGAAGATGAAGAAGTTGAAAAGACTACTGTTCCTGAATTAGCTGAAGATGGTTTGAGTTTGTCTACTGGTTTCGATTGGACTGGTAAGATCTTAGATCAAAATGTTGCTGATGATGAATCCGACTCTGATGATGAAACTGTTGATTTCACCAAGAAGACCAAGGCCAGTGCCAAGAAGGTTGTTGACAAGACTATTGCCTTGACTACTGAAACTCCTCAATCCAATGCTGACTTTGAAAGATTAATCTTATCTGATCCAAACAACTCTATTAACTGGTTGAACTTCACTGCCTTCCAATTGACTGTTGGTGAAGTTACCAAGGCTAGAGAAATCTTAGAAAGAGCCTTGAACACCATTAACTACAGAGAAGAACAAGAAAAGCTAAATATTTGGGTTGCCAGATTGAATTTGGAATTCACCTTTGGTAACTCTGATACCTTGAATGATGTCTTCATCAAGGCTTGTTCCTACATGGATGATTACGTCATGCATGTTAAGTTGATTATGATCTACACCAGTGCTGGCAAACTTGATGAAGCTGACAAGCTATACACCAAGGCTATTAAGAAGTTCGGTTCCGAAAGATTATCTATCTGGGAAAAATACGGTGAATTCTTGTTATCCACTGAAAAGAGAGAAGAAGCTCACTTGTTATTAGTCAAGGCTTTGAAGCAACTTCCAAAGAGAGAACATGTTAACATTGTTAAGAAATTCTGTCAATTAGAATACAAGTACGGTGATATCGAACAAGGTAGAACTCTAATGGAAGGTTTAGTTGTTGATGCTGCCAAGAGAATTGATTTATGGAATGTTTACATTGACTTGGAAATCAAGTACAACTCCAAGCAAAAAACCAACATTGAAGACTTGTTTGAAAGATGTGTTGCCAATCCAAAGATCAACAAGAAGCAAGCCAAGTTCTTCTTTAAGAAGTGGGTTGAATACGAAGAATCCCACAACGACTCCAAGATGATTGATTACGTTGCTGCCAAGGCTAGTGAGTACATCAGATCATCTCAATAGATTAACTTGTATATATGAAGATTTATTAAAAATAATTATTAAAAATTATTTAATCATTTTAAATATTTCCTATTTAGGAAATGTTTGAAATCATTTGAAGAGGTTACACAAAATGGATTTTTTTAAAAAAACAGAGGATAATCATTGCCACTGTGATTGTTCATTGTGGCTGGTAGATATCTGTTAATCTGGATAGTTAAATATATTGGTTTACCAACAACACGCCCTCCAATCAGAATTCATTCTCTTAGGTTGGTGTATAGATATTACTGATCAGTTTGTTTTTTTTCTATTTTCAACTGTATTTATAACCATAACATGGAATTTACATTTAAAATAAAGAAGATTCTTCAAACCTTATGTTTTATCACAGTTTTATACAATCTCTATGAAACAGGAATCATCTATCTATCATTATTAAAAGTCTTTGTCTTGTTCAATCATTTGAAAGACTCGTTTCTTTATACTCTGGATGTATCACTCCAAGCATGGCAATACAATGATTCTTTTTATTCATGCCTAAAGAGAAATATAAACGTTAAGTTAATTTGCATAAGTGATGACCAAAAATTTTTACTAAAAGAAAAATTTTCAAATCATGTATGCTTAAATGAAAACTTTAATGAGTTTGTATATATTGCAATCTGTATTGTACTATGTACCATAACAGTAACCAAAGAAATATTTCAACACAAAATGTTCTCTGTAGAAATTTTACTAATAATGTTTGAATATAGATACAGATTACTACAAAACATAAGCATATCGTTTGCTTACAAAAGAAATATAAGAACAAAACCTTCATTGAAGAAAAAAGTACAATTCAAGCCGGATATGAATCCATTTATCAAGCCTTTAAGTCCTAAAATATCTTTCAAGCCAGTCAATGCTATTGAATTAAACGAGAATGATGACATCATCTCTTCATATGAGGCTACAACAACAAGTAACAAGTTAACCTACCCAACGAAGACTAATGTCAAGGACCTTGAAAAATACGTACCAAAACTTGAAGATGATTTAAAGAAGGGAATTTTCTTTGATATGACATCCAAAGAGGGATTAAGTCTTTGGGGGAAATATTTGCATAAATTAAACAGCAATAGAACCAAAAATATTAGTCCTATGGTGGAACATTACAAGATGGATACCAAACGCAATGTAGACATGGAACTACGAAAAATGAAAGAAACAGGGCAACTTCAAAAATACTTGGAATCACAGTACCGAAGAGTCTTTATTCCTGAACTTAAGATATGGGTAACCAAAAACCGGTTGGAAAGATGTTAATAAAATATATACAAGGTAGTGATTCTTTCAACAAAAAAAAAAAACACGTCATCAGTCATCGTCTATATCTGATACATCAATGTCCATATGTTCGTATGCGACATTCCATTTAGAAGTAATTTCACTATACAGTTCAAAGAGTTCAAAAAACTTTTCTTTATCCATATCAATAGCAGATGTTTTGCTGTAATAATCCAAATCAACACGTGCTTCAATTTCTTTTCTGATATTTTCGGATGCTAGAAAAGTCAAATTCTCCAAAATAGAACATTTTGGTTTACTAACCATAGCTCCCAGAACTTCTCTGAATTTGGCTAGATCTACTTTATCCCTGTTTTTAATAAAGAATTGTGAAGGTTTCATGCTCATGATCACAACAGGTCCGTCTAATACGTAGTTTTTAAAAGTGATATCAGCAGGCGCAACTCTTTCTATGACTCGCATTTTAGGGTATGCCTTTTTCAAATAGGCTAAAATAGCATCATATGAAAAGACATTTAAAACATTACCATTTCTGATATCCTCAGCGCTACTGAATTTAAGAGAGGCGTTGTCTTTTTTTAACAAAGTATAATCGCTGGGGTTCTTTGGGGATATGAATGACAATACCTCAATGTCGTATATCATTTCCATTCTGAATGTGAATTTTGATCTAGAATCAAAGCATCTGAATTGGTCTTTTGTTGCCATTTCATTATACCTTTTTGACAAAACTCTTAAAGCAGTGTCTGCATGTGTAATAACAATTTTGTTGGTGTCATATAATAACTCAAAGTTTTTACGATCGTACTCGGTCGGATTGTTTAAATTTTTAGCCTCGTTAAAAAAATCTATTCCAATAGTATTGCTTGACAAATAGGAGAGAATTCTTGGTGTAAATAAAGGTGAAGTCCCTTTATATTTCCTTAATGTAGCATAACTTCCATTTTTATTAGGCATTGATTCAGAGTATGTAAGATCCAAAATTTCCAAAAAATGACTGTTTTTATCCAGCTGTTGCTTGTAATGACTCTTTATTTTATCATCGAATGGAGTCTGTTTTATGTTATAATCTCTATAAAATGCTTGTTGTTCTTTGGCTATAAGTTCATTAACTTTATCTTGATCTGTGATGTTCAGTTTTTTCATTTGTCTATTAATAATATTGTTTGTATCGAAGAAATAACCAAAGATCCATCCTCTCAAAAAAGCATAGTTCTTGCCTGGAGTTTTTTCATTAGCACCACTAATAACAACAGGGTTTTTTAAGTTTTTGAAGAGAGATTCATTTTCAAAATCATATACTTTATGATTAACTAAATGGTCCAATGTCCATGGTATTTGTTTTGGACCATTGTTTATATTGTATTTTCCATTCAAGTGTTTTTGAACGACTAGATTGTTCACAGATAAATAATGAACCTTTGGTTCAAAGATTTTATTAAAGATATAAGTTTGAGAAGCAAAAACAGAGTTGTATTCAAATATGTATACGCTTTTCTTTTCTTGTTTGAACTGATTTGCCAAGGGTTGCAGAGATGCCTCCAGAATTGTAGGATTGTGAATTTCCACTCCTTTTAGAATATTCCCGCAGTACCTGAATTTACCTGAAGTAGACATTGTAAAGGCTGGGATATGTTAGAAGCTGTGGTTTAAGCTGAAGATGTCTTTTGGTATTTTTCAAAATTGCTTTTTTTTTTTTTTTTTGTTCAGGAAGAAGTGACATCTTCGCTTATTTTGAAATTATCTGAAGAGGCAATTTTTTTTTTTTTTTTTTTTGAAAATGAACAACCAGAGACCCTAAAGGAAAACATAATATATTGAACATGACTGACTTTACAGAACAAGATAAGATTGGTATGGATGCGGCCTTTGAGCAAGCCTACATCTCATACAAAAAGGAAAACGGTATTCCTATTGGTGCCTGTTTGGTCAACAACTTAACCCATGAAATCATTGGTGTTGGTCACAACGAAAGAGTCCAAAAGAACTCCCCAACTTTGCATGGTGAAACCAGTTGTTTGGAAAACTGTGGTCGTTTGAAAGCCAGTGTTTACAAGAACTGTACTCTGTACACCACCCTAAGTCCATGTATCATGTGTACTGGTACCATTTTGTTGTACGGAATCAAGAGAATCGTAGCTGGTGAAGATAAGACCTTCCCAGGTGAAATTGAATTATTGGAAAAGAGAGGTGGCTGTGAAGTCATTGTTACCAATGACCAAAGATGTATTGATATCATGGATGAATTCATCAAGGAAAAGCCAGAAGTCTGGAATGAAGACATTGGTGAAGAAGATTAAATTAGGATGAATGCCTTTGTTTTTCTTATATATAGGTAGTTTAATTTTTTGAAGTAATATCAAACAATGGAACCCGAAAGTTGACTTTATGCAATAAAGTCGTAAATGTTTTTGATGAAACGATCCTTGGCTTTGGAAACAAGTTGCTTGGAGTTGTCCCTGTACGCAATGTTGCAAGCCATTCCTCCGGGAGAACTCACAGAACTTATTGTCAAGAAGTCATCTACTCTCATGGCTTGTCCGAATACACAATGGTCAACATTGATGCTGTATTCTTTTTTAGAAACAAAGTTCAAACCGAGATTAGACATTCCAAAGTTTATAGGCAATGGCTTTGGTATACTGTCGTTGTAAAGGTTAGTATAGCCTGAAAACAATTTTCTATGATCAATTGTGCCTACAACGTTTTTGAAGTGGCTCAAATCACACAATTTTTCTGTTCTTACCCAATCATTGATTTCCTTATTGTAAAAATTTGCCAAGTCTAAAAATTCTTTAGAGAAAAGAACACACTCCTTGTTTGTAATGATTGGCGCTTCATTGGCGTGGAAGGAGATTGCACAACCTAAAGAATTTTTCGGTATAACAAACTCTTTATCAAAGTTGTATTTTGAATTGGCAATGCTAATTCTACCACGTAGATCAGCTGGAATGAAAAACTTGATCAAAGTTTTTTCTCTTTCTGGTTGATGGAATGAAATGTTCAACAGTGTATACAACAAAGCGGTCAAGCTGATTTTCAAGGACTTGGACTTGGTCAACAATTTTTCCAAGTCTTTGTTTTCAATGATAATTAAATGCCTATTGGTGCACGGATTATATGGTTTGATGTACAGTTCAGCATGATCCTTTAACAAATGTTCAGATTCAACAACAGCCTTAGGTTCTTTCTTGGTAGCCAAAATTTCAGCCTTTTCCTCTTCAGTAGGCCATGGATAAACATCAACAATAGCCTCATCTTCTTGAATGTACTTTGCTGTTTCATCAGCAGTTCTGAACATCTCCTTTCCAATATCTTGAAACTGAAGCTTGTTTGATAGATCATCTCTTAACGCAATATACTCATTTATTAAGAATAATGTCTTATCCAAAACGGAGACACCAGCCATACCGTCAAGGAAAACATGACAATACATAAAGATCAACCTCTTATCAGAAATTGCAAATTTGAAGTGAGGAAAGATATAATCATCACCAGCTTTGATCAATTGATTAGTTGGTTTGATATTCAGTTGAGATCTTAATAATTTACTTGGAGCCCACTTGTTCATAGTGTTTTCAAAGTTTTCCAAAATAGTTTCATCATTAGTGGACTTTGTTATTGATGTGCCAGTATATGTAGGCAAGAACGAATTTTTGGTGCATTGTGCAAAAAGTTCATCTGATTTAATGCCAAAGTCTGTTTCACACACTAAATGATCCAGAATCTCTTCAGTGATATTGAATTTGTCACCAGTATTAAACCCAAACTCGTAGATTTTTTCAATAGGGACTTTATCCTCATCAAGATCAGTTTGGTTGGCCAAAAAAAATGATCTCAATGATTTCTCCTTTATTAGCAATTTTGGTAGAATGTTATTCTTGAATTCATCCAGAGTTATGTTTATATTAGAGTCGAGATCCAAGGCGATGTAAACAGATCCATAGTAATTAAAACGTTCTCTTTCTCTGAAGTTAGTAGAGAACGGTGATATTTTCAAAGGTGTTTTCATCTTCAGATTATTAGTTACCTGTTTGGTCTTTAAAGTCAATATACTGAGTTACAAAACACATCAATATCATTTTAAATATCAATCACATCTCGCTGTTAATACTGAAGAATGTTGAATTATGCAATAAACAATAATTATAACGGGCGTGTGTTTCCGGTTTAAAAAAAAAACAAAACAGTCATTACAACCAAAATGACTCATGACGGTAATCCAAAAAACTGTGTTAATACTTTTACACACAAGTAATATGCATGGCGTACAATATATATAATACAATCAAGCCTTTTTAGGTCTGCCTCTCTTCTTCTTCTTTTTCATTGGCTCAAGGTCATCCATATCATCTGCATCCTCAAAGGCACCACTGTGTTTTCTCTTACCAGCTTCTTCTTGTGGCTCAACTATTTCACCATCTTCATCCAGTTCCAAACCATCAAGCTCATCATCTAGCTCTTCATTATCTTCTAGCATATCTTCGTTATCACTGACTTCTAGTTGCTTCAAAAACTTGGAATCATCATCTAGATAACTCACAGTTTTTCTTTTTGCCATTCTTCCTCCTGAAATACTGTCCAGAGCTCTGATTTCTTCAGCCTTTCTTTCCTTTTCAATTTCCAAGGCTATATCCAAGTTGTAAATGTCCGGTAACTCCTTTCTTTGAATCATTCTTGTGAAAATACCTTGTTCCAGGTCTTGTTTTTTAGCCTCAATGTCCATTTTCTTGAAGGTCTCCAAGTCATCGTCACCTCTGGCCAATAGTTCATTGATCTCATTATTGTCAAAGTCATCATCATCATAATTTTCATCTAACTCACCGGCTTTTAGTTCAGATTTACGTTTTTCCTTTTCTTGCAACTTCAGCTGTCTTTCTTCTTCCTTCTTCATCAAATCCCTCAACAAGAACTCTTGTTCTTCTGCAGTGGACTTGTTGTCGAACTTACCTGCTTGGATGACTTTCCCATCAAGATCTAATTTACTTCTGGCTTTTTCCAAGATCATTTCCTCAACTGAATCTTCAGTGATCAATCTCAAAATTCTTACTTCATTCTTTTGACCAATTCTATGGGCTCTATCTTGAGCTTGTAAATCTTGATGAGGATTCCAATCTGAATCAAAGATAATGACTGTATCAGCAGTTTGAAGGTTTAAACCCAACCCACCAGCTCTGGTGGATAGCAAAAAACAGAAGTATTCAGAGTCAGGAGCATTGAATTCATTCAACATTACTGTTCTTTCATCTGTTTTGGTTCCACCATCTAGTCTGAAGTGCTTGATGTTCAACAAGTTCAGGAAATCCTGCATGATATCCATGACTGTGGTCATTTGGAAGAATATCAGCACTCTGTGTTTTGTTGCTTGCAACTTTGGCAAAATCGACTTCAACAATGCAAACTTTCCTGATGTTCTATAAATCAAATTGTTCACACTACCCTTTTCAATCAACGAATCTTCAACCTGGGGGAATACAAAAGGATGGTTACAAATCTTTTTTAATTGCATGATCTGGTTATTGAACCCCTTGGCTTGAAGAGACTTGCTAGCGGAATCAGCAGAGGTATAGATTTTCTTGTACTTCAGCATTTGTTCATAAAGAATCTGTTGTAAAGCTGTCTTTTTACATTTAATCACCTTTTCAATTTTGTTTGGCAATTCCTTTTCAACATCTTTTTTCAATCTTCTCAATAAGAATGGTCTTAAAACCTTGTGCAATCTTCTAATAATCAACAAAGTTTCTTCTTCTGTTAGTTCTAACTTATCTTGGGATCCAGTATTAGCAAATGGCGTATTGAACCAGTCATCAAATGATTTACCTGAGTTGAAAATCTTTGGCAATACAAAGTTCATCAATGCCCAAAGTTCAGGAAGATTATTTTGCAGTGGTGTACCAGTCAAGATTAATCTATAATCAGTATGATAAAATTTGTTTATGGTCAATGACAACTTGGACTCTGCATTTTTCATTCTATGTCCTTCATCAATGATCATATGGACCCACTTGATTTTACTCAAAACAGCCTTTTCTCTGATGATATACTCAAAAGTTGTTAAGCAAACATCAAACTCCAAGCTCTTCAGTTTCTTTTGCATGTTCTTACGTTCATTTGGTGTTCCCTTGTAAGCAACAACATTCAGCACCGGAGCCCATCTTTTGAATTCATTCACCCAATTGGTCATGGTGGATAAAGGTACCAATACCAAAAAAGGTCCTTTGATACCTTTGTGTTCGTATAGATAAGTCAATAATGACAAAGTTTGGACGGTTTTACCCAACCCCATTTCATCTGCAAGAATACCATTCAATTTGTTGTTATACAAGGAAATCATCCATTCAAGACCCTTGATTTGGTAGTCCTTCAGCTGTCCACCAATAAGAATATTGGGTTGAGTTAGAATAGGTTCTTTGATTCTATGGGCAACAGAGTAATAATCAGTATTGTCTTCCTCATCTTCTTGCACATTCACATCCTCAACAACATTCGCATGATCGACTTTGATGTCTGTGTTTTGTTTGATTTTGTTTGTGGTGTAATCCTGTTGATCCTTGACTGCACTGGTCAGAGATTGCAAGAAAGAGTTTGTTTGTTTCAAAAGTCTTGTGATTCTGGTATCTTTGGTATGGTCAAGCAATTTCACATACGCCTCCTCATCGTTTTCCTTCAAGGCTTGCAATCTCTTTTTAGCATTTCTTTCTATTCTTTTCACATCTTCCTTCAACAAAAATGTGTTGTGTTGTTGATGATTCTTCAATTGTGTTTTCAAGTTGTTTTCTCTCAAAGCTATGTTTTCATTTGTTGGAGACTTGGGAATGCCCTGGAAGACATCAATCATATTGGTAAGCTCAAGTTTGTGGGAAGACAACAATCTTTCTTTGTTCTCAAGTTCTATCTTTGCTATGCTATTCTCAACAAACTTTATATCTGAATAATCCAAGTTTCTGTACTGTCCATACATGTTATTCTTTAATGGGTTATTTTTGAAGTTGTATTTTGACAATAGCAATTGCTTGTTGAAACTCTGGTACTGGATAATCTCACCTCTCAGACTCTTTTGTGCTTGGCCAAGCTGTAGCTCCTTGATTCTTACTTCCACTTCGGAGACTATTTCATTGACATCGTTTTCTGGATAATCACCCTTGTAATGGTCCAAAATCATCAGTATGGTAAAACAGTTCTCTAGGTCGTATTCCTTGAACAAAGTTATGCTGAATTGATACAGCTCCAAAATCTTGTAAAGACGAATGCCACCGGGTAGATCACTGGGGTATACCTTGAGGGTATCTAAATCCTCATAATTGACACCATTCTTCTTGCTATGATTCAGACTATTAATGGAAGGTTTGAACTTGTCGATAAAAAACTTTTCTAGTTCATCAAAATCCGTGATGTCTGTATCCTCATGGTCATTTTTTGCTTGTATCTTTTTGAAATTCACCAAGGCCCTTTCTTGTGTGTCTGGTAGATTGAAGGTTTCAACTCTGAGATGAGGATCTATCACATCATTCACTTGCAGGTTGTTTATTTTGCTGTCAAATATAGGCTTCCAGATCGGTATTTTCATGTCCATGGGCTTATTCTGTTGAGCTGGTATTGGTGTTTGATTAGAAACAGGTCTTTGTTGAACAGGTATTTGTTGAACAGGAGTTTGCATTTGATTGGACATAGGTCTTTGTTGAACAGGTGTTTGCTGTTTCATTACTTGTGGGGAAGGTTGTAAAGGTGGCTGTACATGAGCTTGACCTACAGCTTGCTGAGGAGGCTGAGACTTTTCCTGTTGTTGCTGACCAATATCTTGTTTTACCTGATTAACTTGGCTCGCAGCTTGACCTACTTTTTGCTGCTTTAATTGAAACATTCTCATACCTATGTGCTGGACCAATGGCTTGTAGTTCTCTATGGAACACTTGGCAGCATCGTTTTCTATAAAGTTCTTCAATTCAACAGGAATCTCCTTCTTCTGCATCAAAAGCTGGAAGTACTTTGTTTGAGTCAGCAATGTATCATCCTGGGCAGGTTGCAATCCAGTTCTGGTGTTGTATGTTTTTAGTTTTACAGTATCAGCATGTTGTTGTTCAGCTTTAGGATTGGATCTTGGAGACACTGCTGCCTCGTTGTTTTCTTGCGGCTGTTGTTGTTGTACTTTCTGTTGCTGTTGCTGCATTTGTTGTTGCTGCATTTGCTGTTGTTGCTGCTTCTGTTGCTCCAAAAGCTTCTTCTTTTGTGCTGCTGCTTGTCTCAAAAAATTGGTATAAAACTGAAACTGTTGATTAGTAGCTAACTGTTCAGGAGTAAGCTTTTGCTTCAACAATTGCCATTGAAGCAATGCTCTGTTGATCTCTTCCTCACTGAATACCCTGGAGTTGTCTATAAAAGAGCTATTATTGTTATTCATTATTTATCAGAATAATATAGTTTTAGAAAGATCCCCTGTTGTTTTTGGTAGTACACAAGGGCTTATGCGCTAGTGTTGATGGGTTTTTTGGTTTAAGGATAAACATAAATTTCCGAAAAAAACAAAATAAAAAATTTGAATAAGCAAAAAATATTAAAAACTGTGTAGTAGTCATCGGATATAAAGAAAGTATCCAAAACAGGAAATAATCGCATTATGCGGGTAATATATAAAATCAATCTTCATTGTCTGATCCTCCAAACAACTCCAACATATCATCATCACTCTCGTAATAGTCACTCTCCTTGTCAACAGTGGCAGCCTTTGGTTCATCAACTTGCTCACTTGGTTCTTTCTCAACATCAGCGTCTTCATTTTCAGGTTCTTCATCATCAAACAGACCATCAATGTCATCATCATCCTCTTCCTCCTCTTCATCTTGTTGCTTCATATTAGTTATCTTATTCTCAATGACTTCTATTTCCTTGTCAATTTTCTTCAGTCTCTCCAGTATTCTTTCCTTCATGAATTGATTCTTACAGTTGTGAAAGGACTTTAGGTTAGTTTGTTTAACAGTTTGTAAAGATTTCAGTTCGTCTATCAATAGAGTAAGTTCGTCATCTTCATCAAAGTCATTTTGTTGATGATCATCCTCCTCTTGGTCTTCTTGATCTTCAGGATCATCTTGCTCAACAGCAGCTTCAGATTCAGATTCTTCAGCAACATCAGGTTCTTCAACCTCTTCAGCATCATCCTGTTCTAATAATGCCTTCTCCAATTCTAGTTCCAAGTCACTCTCTTCACTTTCCTCATCTCTTTGTTGTTGCATGACATTCTTCAATTGATTCTTCAAGTTATCATCATGAGAAGCAACAACAACATTGTTGTGGTCATCATAGCTGTCATTGTTAATTTCAGATTCGGATATGAACTCATATTCAACACTTTCACTCACAAGATCGTTTTGGACAAGCTTATTGAGGGTATACTCAAGTTTATTTATTTGACTTAGAGATAGTTGTTTTCTTTGTCTTCTTTTGATGACATTATGCAGAGGTGCTGTAATACCATTCTTTAGAATATTGTTATGATTGATGAGGTTGTTTTGGTTCATGTTTTTCAAAATGGTGTCATATTTTTTACTATTTTTGAAATCAACTTTTTTCAAGTTATCATACAATTGAACAATTTGGTTGTAATCTTTTTGGTAATAGTCGTTGTATATTGGGTCGTCATTGACTTCTTCGTTCAAAAGCTCAACATTTAGATGGTCTACTTTCATATTAAATATATCCTCATACTTGTTTAATTTTTTGTGGATATAAATGACTTGGTTTATGTTGTTGTTTTTTAACATATTCTTACCATTGTCTATAGATTTGTATACTTCAGTGACTGTGGGTAAAGATAAGAGCTCACATGCGTAGTACTCAGTGCTCTCTGAGCCTATGATGTGCATATTGATGCTCAAAATAAGCTTATTTAAGCCAAGATATTCTATGTTGATACAATCATCATAATTCAGCAATTCTAGGATATCTGTTTTTGCTAACAACCCTGTGTTTAAGTTGTTAGATACACGCAGAATAATGCTGCTCTCCACAAGGGGTGCTGTTTCTCCGTTGATGATATTAGGGATGTTTAGTTTGATTCTAGGAAGTGTCATTGGTTTTTGTGTCAACTTCCTTTTTTGATAATTTTTGAACTGTTTTTCATTTTTTCCATTTTTGTGTAACATATAAATGAAAAACACGTGATTGTAATTGGAAATAATAATTCTAATTGGTAAAAAGAACATTTAAAGATAAAAATTTGTTATATATAGTAAAGAATTGATAATAATGATATGTAATAATGATTATAGTCTCTTTTAATATTAATGATATTCATAATACATATGTGTGTGTGATATTATTTTACTATAACTTTATATATGGTTATATCCGATAAAAACATTAATAATCAATAATAATATATTACTTAAATATTATAATCCAATTCACTATTAATTCCAAACATATAATATATACTATTAACCCATTAAATATTATCATATATAGACTATATATTACAATTATCATATATATATAATATTCACCTTCCTTTTTAGGAAAAAATAAGCGACAACTTGTTATCAACTTATAAAATATTTATTTAAGCGACATATCCATTATTATTTTTTTACTATCAAATATTTTCTTAAAAACGTAAAACAGCACCACATTTGTTCATTCTAGTATTTTAAAAAAAAATAAAACTTATATCACAGCTATAAAAAAAAAGAAGCATTCATTGAAACACCATAGCCAACATGTATGCTCTTTCAGATGTCCAGAAGTTCTATGACTACAAGGAACAACACAAACAAATCAGTGGTAAAGTATACATAGGATGCGAACTAATAAACGGTCTTGAAATCAACATCAAAACTCTACAAGAAATATGCAAAGAAATCATGCTTGTCCACAAACAACTGTGTATCCAAGTCAGCAACAACCACCATGTTTACTTGATGGATGTTGAAAAGCTGAACTTTGATGATTTTGTCTTTGCTTCAGATATGGATGCTGATATCAATGAATATAGTGTGGCCAAGTACTTGCTAGCTGATCCACCAAACAATGGGAAAGAAAACCTTCCTTTGTGGAGATTGATATACTTTGAAAAAATGAACTACTTGGTGTTCAACTTTGGTCATTGTTTCTATGATGGTATTTCTGGAGTAAACATGTTGAGAATTGTTCTGGATAAACTAAACAAGACACCAATCAAGCATGTTAATTATGCCAAGTTTGGGAACCACGTGACAAGCAAACATCTCTTGGATTATGGGATTGTGGACTTGTATCCAAGACCAACATACAGCATATTTGACTCGATAAAAATATTCCAAAACAAAATCTTTGAATCCATTTTTGAGCCCTTTATTTTCAAGTTTATTAATAAGTTCCCAAAGCTTTTGAGCTTTAGCTATTTCAAAAAATTCCATAGACATTACGATCCGCATGTTTCACCAGCATCAGGAAAATACATTGATTCATACCATTCCATCAAGATTTCTCTGGGAAGCACCAAAAAGTTGATTAAATTGAGTAAATTATTGAATACAACTTTAAACAGTTTATTGATCACATTGCTGGCAATAAGTTCCCCAAGGGTAAACAAGCATTATGCGAATAATTCCAAATTCAATATCCCAATCAACATGAGACCACATATATTCAAGGACGACATGGGTGAATTGGGGTCTGATTTAATAGCCCTGGCTATAAGTTCAACTCAAATCACAACCCCATTGATCGATATAGACAATATCTTTGTAAATGAACAAGTGAACATTGCTGGATTACAAAAAGTCATTGATGAATTACATCCTCTGATTAAACAAAGCATTTCAGATGCTGTCAGCATGGATACTTATTCCATTGCTTCTTACTACAAAGACGACTTTGAGCAGTTGTTGGCAACTTCCCCAAGTATAGACTTTGAGTTGAGTAACTTGGGACTGTTCAAGCACGATTTAATCAAAGATGTTGTTTTCAACCAGGGTCTTGAACCAATGAATTACATGAATATAAGTGCCATTGGTGGTATAAACGGCACCAACATCAACTTTATGTGGTACCACAGCATCAACGACCTAAGCAGGCAAAGAGTAGTAATGTTTGAAAAGTTGGTAAATACCTTATGCAGCCAGCCCATTGAAGGTATTTAACAAAAAAGGGACTTTATATACAATTTTTATTTGGCATCTCTACCTCCTGTATATTCTAGTATTTACAAAAGTTCACTATTTCCATTTGTATTTGATAATTTATGAATACAAATGCATTAACTATGATATGTTATTTGTCACTAGTGATGATTTGTTTCCAAATTTGATACAGTTGACTTACAATTTTTTAAAAAAAACTAATGTGCACTAAATTTATCAATGTAAATTTTTTTTTACGTCCACATATTTTAATTCTAAATTTAATCTTAAGTAACACCTTTTTGTTTTTTACTAACACACGAAACAAAACAAATACACCCCAAGATGCTTGCTCTTTCAGATGTACAGAAGTGGTATGATTTCAAAGAACAACACAAACAAGCCAGTGGTAAGGTTTATGTAGGATGTGAATTGGTTGATGGTATAGATGTAAAAATTCATGAACTACAAGCCATATGTAAGGAAATCATGTTAATCCATAAGCAACTATGCATTCAAGTAAATGATAAACAACAAGTTTATTTAATGGATGTTGATAAGTTAAACTTCGATGATTTTGTTTTTAACTCTGATATCAATGCCGATATCAACGATGATAGTGTAGTTAATTTTTTGATATCAGGCAAACCAATAACTGGACAAAACAATGTCCCATTATGGAGATTAATTTATTTTGAAAAAACTAATTACTTGGTATTCAACTTTAGTCATTGTTTCTATGATGGTATGGCAGCTGTGAATGTACTGAAGGTTATATTGGATAGATTAAACAAAAAACCAGTTAAACAGGTGAATTATTCTCAATTTGAAGACCATGTGGTCGACAAGGCTTTATTAGCATATGGAATTGTAGATGTGTTTCCAAGACCAATTTATGGTTATTTTAATTATTTTAAAACATTTCAAAATAAAATTTTTGAATCCATTGCTGAACCTCTTATTTTCAACTTAATTAAAAAGTTTCCAAAGGTTCTTAATTTCAATTTTTTTAAGAAATTCAATAGACTTCATGATCCTCATGTTTCTCCAATCATAGGGAAATTTGTTGATTCACACTATTCAATTAGAATTTCTCCAATCAACACCAAGAAGTTGATTACAATTAGTAAATCATTTAATACAACTTTAAATACTTTGTTGATTACATTGTTAGCAATCAGCTGTCCAGGTGTAAATACAGCAAATTTTAGTATTCCCATAAATTTAAGAACTCATTTATTCAAGGATGACATGCGTGAAGTGGGTTCTGAACTTATAGCATTGGCTATAAGTTCAGCTGAAGTTACAGCTCCATTGTTCAACTTAGATGATGTTTTGGACAATGATCAAATCAACATAGCCGAACTTCAACGTACTATCAATGAATTTGATCCAGTTATAAGACAAGGTATCACAGATGCTATTGCTAATAATACTATAGCCACTGCTTCTTACTACAAAGATGATTTTAACAAGTTACTAGCAACCTCACCAAAGGGCGACTTTGAATTGAGTAATTTGGGATTGTTCAAACATGATCTGATCAAAGATGTAGTTTTCAATCAAGGTTTAGAACCAGTAGGCTATATGAACGCAAGTGCAATTGGTGGTATCAGCGGTACAAATATCAATTTCATGTGGCATCATAGTATAAATGACCTAAGCAGACAAAGAGTAGTAATGTTTGAAAAGTTGATAAACACTTTATGCAACCAGCCCATTGAAGGTATTTAAAAAAGAGATTATATATAAATTTTTTTTACTTGGCGTTTCTTTCCAAAACAATGTCATACAAACCGTTTCTGGCCTTGTTGCCGATTTTCTCCCATCTCCCTTTCTTTTCTTCCTTACTGCAACAAACTATCAATCTGAATTTCTGGTCATTGATGTTCAGGATCTTTATGCTCATAACCCTGCCGTTCACATCGTATATGTTCTTCACCAGACTGATCTTGTTTGTTTGAATGTCTATTTTCCATACCTTCAAAACACCTGAATCACTTCCCGTTATTAGTAAATCCGAGTATGGGATGTTGGTCATGGCAGATACCTTAAAGTACTTGTTATGTTGTATATTTTCTTGCAGTTTGATTTGTGCATGGTCTTCCTCAGCGGTATATTTGATGTTTTGGTCTTTGTTCATGAATCCATGTGCTTGTGGGACTTGGAACAATGGCTTTTTCTTTTGGGTAGACCATAGTTGGATGTTCCCATCATCGGAACTACTGATGAAGTGTGTATCATCTATCATTATGCATGCATCCAAGGTTGTAGGTGAAGGGAAGAAGTTAGGCAACTTGTGGTCACCCATTACTAGACTCTCCTTGTTGTCCTTGACCTTATTGTCCTTCTTGAACTTGATATAATCTTGCTTTAGTTGTTCTTGGGATTTTACCTTTTGTGGCAACTTGAATACCAATCTGGATTCATCTTGAAGCTTCCACAACATTAAAGACTTGTCGTAAGAACCCACACTGATGCATCTTTCCATATTCAAAACAGAAACATCAGTTATAGGACCCTGGTGACCGAACAAGGTATCCATTTGTTGGAATTGCTTGACATTGTATACACGGATCTTGTAATCCTTACAAGCTACAAACAATTGATCAGAGTTGTTTCTGAACCCCATCGATTCAATTTCTCCTTTTCTGTCTTTGGTTGGAATACCCTTGATTGGATTCATGGTTTCACTGGACCATATAATCAATTTTCTATCCATCCCACCAGTGACAATATTCTTACCATCTGGTGAGATAACGACTGTATTTATGTTCTTGTAGTGCTCTAGAGTATTGTTGTCATGTTCAGTCAATAGGTTCTTTGGCTTGAAGTGGATATCACCGACTTTGATTTGTTTTACTTTTTTTATTCTGCTGTTGAAGTTGGAAATATCATACTTGGTCATAATAAAGTCCTTGGAAACAGTAACCAAAAACGGTTGTTTGGTTCCACTGTTCAACATGTTGTTGTTTTCCAAATCCAATAAAGTTGTGATGGCGTTTTCTTGGAACAAGTCCATGGAGGTCAAGTAATCTGATGTTCTATTGAATTGTTTCTTTACTACTTGGATGTTATTCTTGAAATCAGAAGCCAAGAATCTGTACATCTTACCTTCTTGGGACAAATTGTCCTTGTATAATCTGCTTTCCAACAATTCTCTTTCTAAATCAGCAGCATCAAAGTTGTTGTATTCATCTATGTTATTGGTGATCTTGGCCTTTTTGTTACCAGATTCATCCAGTTCGGTGTCTATAAGTTTTCTTTTGTTTAGTAGTTGTTCAGTCACAATCTCATTGGCTTCTTCTCTTATGTTCTCCAGGTACTGCTTGGCCAATCTTCTTCTTTTATCTGTTTCGTTTTCGTTTTCAAACTCTTCCTCAGAGGAGATTTCATCTGGGGATTGGTACTCGTCCTCAATGGATGAAGTATTTGAAAGAATTTCATCTTCACTACTGCTCAAATCTGACATAGTTATGTTTGTTTGGTGTCTATATGCCGATGCTGTTTTTTACAAAAGCTAAATACTTTCAAAATTTTTAAAAAAAAAAAATTATTAAGTGGTTTTTGTTCATTTACGGAAAAGTAGAAAAGAAAATACTCCCAAAAAAAAAATTGGAATTGCCTGAAAGGGGAAAAAAAATTGTGTTTTTGAAAAAATCAAAAAAGAAACGTTGCACGTGACTGGTATCTCCGATAAGAATATCATTTAATTAATACATAAATCAAGCACTTCTTGAATCAATAAGATCATTGATTTTATCAGATAGTTCATAGATCCCATACATCTTACTAATCTCCTTGGCCTTGTCCAAGCACTTTGTTTGTTTCAAAGACAGCACCAAGCTGTAACAACACTTGATGTCCCTTTGCTGGCACTTGATATCGAAAAGTCTCAAAACAGAACTGTCCCAAGTATTGTTCAGGTTCTTCAATAGCTGGATGCTATCATCTTCATTGACCATGGAGTTTTCCAACACTGAAGAGTTGATGATATCATTCTGGATGGTATTTTGAACCAAGTTGTCAACTTGTCTATAATAGTTTGGCAATTGCAAGGCGCTGTTTGAATCAATTTCACAATTCAACAAGTTATTAAAATTCTTGTCATCCATCGACTCGTCTTCCTTGATGTTGTTGTTCAATTCAGTCAACGTTATTGGAGTGCATGAAGTAGAGAATGTACTAACATTTGGAAGCTTCACAGCATTTTCATTGATGACATAACCCAAGATCAACTCATCATAGTCAGAAATCATATTCACAGGTAGGATATAATGATTTTCGTATATTCTGTTCTCCACATACTCTTCATCTTGATGAATAATAAACCCACCATTCAATCTGTATATCTCGTTTTCGTAGTTCAAGGCATTGATCCAGTAGGACTTGTTTTGGTTGTATGAGTTGATCAAGCTGAAGAACCCATCAACAGTTGAGATCCACGGAGTATTGTTGTCGCTGATTCCTACATTCTTGATGTCGTTGTTGGTTATGGAAACTGGAAGTTGTACATTGTGATGAATGAACTTGATGTTATTAGCAGTAATCATAATACTGTAGAACTTGAAATTTGAGTGGACTACAAACAACTTGTTGAACTTGATGTCTAGGACATTGATTTCATCAACAAAAACCCTCTTATGGGTCATGATCCCGTATTCATTCAAAACCATCAACATACCTTTCTTTGTTCCTATGTAATAGTTTGTATCAAAGGTCAAAGAGGTGATTTTGTCGCCATCCAAGCCTGTGACTGTAAATGATGTTGATTTTTCATTGTCATAGTGGTTTCTTACAGTAACTTCGTTGCTTTCAGTGTTCACAAAAATCAAGTTGGTTGAAGTTAATACACAGATATCAATCTTGGCATCATTGTCGATTTCAATGTCGTAAGAATTGGCTATGGATTTGTTTAAGAAATTGACATGAATGGATTTAGAGGTTTGGTTATTTAACAATAATACTGTTCCATATTCATTGATTGTTAGGTACTCTGAAGTTTCATTGACTTTTAAATATCCTCTAGAGAATAGTCTTTGCTGAGTATTGTTGGTCTTTTGTTTTTTAGGACTTGAAAGAGGTGTTAATGGGTCGTTGTTTATACGCTTGTTGCTGTTAATATCTTCCTCTATGTCGGAGATAAACAAAGAGTCCTCAACATCTATATTCTGGCTCATTTCCATTAGAGTATATTTCCTGTATTGGTTTTGTTAAAGTATTCATCAAGAATTTAAACAATATTTTTAAAAATATTAAGTAAACAAAATATCTCTTTTTTTTTTTTTTTTTTTTTTTTTTGGGTAACGCGTCAGGTATTTTTTTAAAAAAAAGTTTTCGTGTATTTATGAAATTTTGTTGATAGTACTAATTGCGATGGTTATTGTGCTTTTATTATGAGTATGTAGGTAGTTGTAATTATTTGCTCTTTTTTATTGTTAATAAAACAGTATGTGTATTATATTCATTTATTATATTTTTGGGGGTATACAGCACTTCCCCCACTTTATAACTATTTATTTCCTAAAAGAGACATGTTTATATTTTCGGATATAACATTGTTTACCCCTCCCATTTTTTGAAAATTTTCCACCAAAATTTATCATAATTCCAACAAATATCTCAATACAAAACCCACACCATTAATCATGAACACTTATACTAACTTTGAAGATATCATCCACAACATCGAGCTGAACAACCATGATCTTAATGATATCAACGATGTTAGTGATCTTCTTAATAACCAATCCCTGTACTTAAACTACAACATAGACTCTTTGTATGAAGAATCAGTTGAGTACAAGTATACAAACAACAATGCCAATATCATAGATACTTACTTATCCTTTATTACTAATGATGACCACAACAACATAGACCTTAATATTCTGATTATAAGTACACAAAATTTACTAAACTACATAGCAGAGAATACTAACCTGAATGCCAAAATCAACAAATTAATAAATCAATTGCTGGACAATGTTATAGTAAGAATACACAAAATACTGAATCTTTTGATCTATGATTCCATATCAATTGCCAATGTTATAGATTTTATTAAAAATGATATCGATGATGATGAAATTACCATCCTGGATGATAGATTGAAGGACTTGAAAATCAAGGTCAATGAAAACCTCACCAAACTTGACTTGGATATCAACGACTATCCGTTCTTAAAGAGCATTATATAATATATCACTTGTGTTTGTTTTCAAGATCTTTTTTTAATAACTCAACCAAATCATTCTTCTTCATGTCTCGTCTGTCCTTATTACTCGTGATAGTTTTCTTTATCCCGTTTGTATTTGCGCTGTCACTCTTCATTTGGAGTTTCCTCAACAACCTCAAGTTGTCCTTCTTTGACTTTTCAATTCTTGCCAGTTCTCTTTTGTCTACAACCGGATCTTTGGCAATATCATAATCAATGCTATTATGGAATCTACTAAAACTCTTTTGACTTTTGAAGTTCAAATCCTTCTTTGCAACATTATTCACATTGTGGATCTTTTCTTGGCGTCCTATTCTTCTTCCCAGGTATCCACTATTCAACTCCATTCTCCTACTTAACTTGACATCCATATCTATTTCTTCATGGTACTCACAGCACTTGTGGTTTCTGTTGTCAAAAAACCCAGAACACTTTTTACCATCCTTCAAGTCAACCCTACACCTGCTATAATTTGCACACTTCCCCAGTTCCATTATTTGGTTCGCTCCACCAGCCTCATCAATGCTAAATGCAAAGCCCTTGGTAGTTCTGTACACATTCGGTGCTTCAACCATGATAACATCACCAGCCTTCAGACTATTGTAGTATTGCTTAATGAGTTTGTTCCCGTGGACGGTCACCAACAGGGTATTTTTGAGGTCTGTGAGGACTATGTTGAAATTTCTTGTATAATTCTCCTTTTTTGCCTGCTTGACCATGTTGCTGTCTATATCAATCTTGCTTCTTTCAAAGAACTCATTCTGTTTAATTTTTATCGGTGTCATTTCATGGATGATTCCCACTATACAGAAATCATCAACCCGAACCTCACTGCTCAGTTCATACCTCGGTGGCCGTATCATTTTGAATATCTTTCCAAAGTTTAGTACTTTGTAGCTGTGTAGGATCTCCTCAATCACTTCAAGGGGTATGTATCTCAATGATAAGTTTGTGTTGGTGTACCCACACTCTTCATTTGCCTCCATTGTTTGGTATACCAACTTCCCATCCGAGTTCCCTTCGAACAAACGATCATTGTAAAAGCTATGCACAGTCCGCATCATGTATGCATTGTTCGTTGTGACAACAGTCTTCTTTGTTGGTTTTGGTTGTTCAGAGTCCAGAAGTTTCTTCAGAAAGGTATTGTTCTCAGGGGGTCTGTTGGTGGTCTTCTTCAGCATTATCTCATTCTTCCACGTTCGTATCAACTCCTCGAGTTTGGCTATTTCTTTTTTGTGTTTCTCAATCTCCTTGTATGCATTCTTGATCTCGAGGTTGTTTTCTATGACAAGGTCGTTTTCCTTGCTGTAGAGGTCATAACGAGGGTCGTTCATATTGATATAGAGTGTATGGTGTTTTTGGTAGATCTTCATCAAATTTAAAAAAAAAAAGAAAAAATTGCAGCATCCTCAGACTGACGCGTCAAAATAGGAAAAAGAAGTTGGATCCTTAATCAAATGAGCACGATTCCCCTTTTCGGAAATGGATCCGCATATCATGGATCCTGGAAGACCTGTGTCACTATTTTTTCTTATCAAGATAAAAAAAAGTTCCATGGATATTTCTTTTATCTTATCGTTATCTCTACTCTGCTCTCTCTCTTATCGCCCATTTAACAAAACAAAAAATATCCTTATCAAACTCGTATATAAAATCACTTTTCTAATGAATCGTCAAACTTCTTCAAACTCATCTTCACAGCATCATGAACTGGCTTCAGCATATACTCAACATCCTTGTCATAATCCTTAAAGCTCTTGTTAATCTCATTCAGCTGAACATCGCACTGCACTAAATGCTTATTCAATCTTCTTATGATCATCGATCTTCTTGGATCAAGTGTATTCAAGTGGTTGTAGAAATGTCTCAAGAACTCATTGCACGTTTCATTCAACAAGCTGCATGAATCATAAACCTCCTGAGGAATGCCCAGCTTCTTGTGGTTCACATCATAAACCACATTCATGAAGCTGCTCATATTATCCGAGTTCTCCTTATTGAAAACTGATTGGGTCTTGTCCAGAATCTTCAAAATCTTCTTATTAGCCTCATAAGCCAGAGCCTTGTCCTTGTTGAAATCAAACAACTTGATCTTGGTGTGTTCATTCAACAACTCGTTTTTGATGTTTTGCAACTGTGTAATCATTCTGTTCCCCAGTTCATTCATATTGACATTCAAATCAGTATTCTCCTTGCTATCATCCAAAATACTCTCTTGGATCTTGATTTTGGTGTACTTGATCTGATGAGGATCAATCAAGTCATCAAACCCATCATCGTTTTCCAACTCATCTTGTTTTCTCTTTTTGTTGTCGTCTTTTCTCCCATACTCATTCTGTAAACTATTCATCAACTTCTCACTCAATCTGTTCATACCCTTCAGAATTTCCAAAACACCCTCGGTTTGGCCTTGTGGATCAGCTCCGTATCTCATTGTAAAGTCTTGTTTGTTTGGGAACTTCAAAGGATCATCATCCATGTTCCCCTTCAAATCAAGAACCTTGGATACTTTAACTTGTTTCAGATTATGCTCATCTTCTTGATTGTTCAATAATATTTCGTTTTCCAAGTACTTGTCAATGATGATATCACCTCTGGTATTGGCCATGATCAACTCACCTCTCAATTTTCTGAACAAATTCGATTGGAAGAATCTGGACCAGAATTCTTGTTCGTGGAAATTCAAAGGCACATTCTCATCAAATGCAAGCTTCACCACTGGGTATGTTGTCAATATGGCCTTTAGTTTATCCTTGGTAACGGAAACATTCACTTTATTGTCTGAGGAAGCCACTGGTTTGATTGTGGACAACACATTGTACGGACCAAACTTCTGGGAATTGGACAAGGCAAATGATCTCAATTCTGTTATTCTTGTGATCCAAAACTCCTTGGCTGGTAGTTTATTCTTTATAACACTGTTCTGGAACTTCTTACTCAATGCAACATCCTGCTTCAGGTAATTCTGCTGTAGTTGCAAGTTTGACAATAAATTGCTCACACTCAGGGAATCCTCCAAAGACTCTGTGTTGATCAGGTTCATGTTGCTCTCGCTTTCATTCTCCTTCTCCTTAAGCATTTTTTGCTCATAAACGACATTGTCCTTGTATCTCGAAATAATAATCTGTAGAGTATTCTTGATGTTTTCCATCACCATTCTGTTATTGAACTGAAACACAGAGACTGGATCAACTGCCCCCTCCTCCATTTCCTCCTTGGTAAGCTTACCTATAAGCTTGATCATCATCTTTGTGGAGTTTGTAGGGGTTGCTTGCAGCTTGGATACTTGGTCCAGGATGATTGTGTGCACTTGTGTTCCATCCGTGGACTTCCAGTGTACTCTGGCGGGGTATTTTGACTCATCGATAGTCAAAATCCCTGCTGACTTTCTAAATAAAGCTGCACCGCTATGAGACATCTTGGAATATAAGCTTGTTTGTGGTGTTTATACCTTAACAACTGTAGATGATTTCAATCTCTGAGTGTGTGTTTTTTCACTCATTTTTAAAATTCAGAAATTCTTTTTTCCCCCAGTAAAAAAATACATTAATTTTAAAAAATCGGATATAACAGAAACAGTCACGTGAGGGTAAATCAAAAAAACACATCACAAATTAATCAATATATACATCACTTCTTGTCTTCGTCTTCTTTGTCATCTTTCTGCTCCTCATCCTTCTTAGCAAAGTTCTCGAATCTGCTTGTTTTGCTTCCAAAGGAGAAAGCATTTGGTTTGTTCATGGTTCCAAACGGATTGGAGTTTGAACCATTGAAGGCATTGCCTGCTGAAAAGCCAAAGGCTGGTTTCTTTTCTCCGTCATTGTTTCCAAATGCAAACTTGAAGTCATTTTTCTTTTCACCTTCAGTGTTACCAAATCCAAACTTGAAGTCGTTCTTGGCGGCTTCATTTGCAGGCTTGTCAAAGGCGAACTTAAAGGCAGCTGGACCCGTTGGTTCTTCTTCTGGTTTCTCCTCACTGGTTTCCTTTTCATCACTGCTTTCATCCTTCTTTACTCTCTTTTCACCATCTTCGGCTTCCTTCTCCAAAGCACGCTTGGAGGTGCTGAAGGCAGTGGTGGCAGAGTCTTTGCTTTCATCATGACTCAAAAATGCTGGTGCTTGTTTTTGTGGAATACTGTTCATGGCAAAGTTATTGCTAGATGAGTTATCAGCTTCTTTAGGAATGTTGAAAGAAAAGGCTGGTGCGCTGGAAGTTTCTTTTTCAGGAACAGCAGTCTTTTCAGCAGCTGGGGCATTGTTGCTCAACATCTTCAATTTTTGTTCCAGTAACTTCACCTTCAATACACTGGCTCTTTGTTCCCTGTTTTCAGCCTCCAAGGTTTTGACTTTTTCTTCAAGTTCAGTCTTCTTCGCAGTTATTTCTTCAACTTCCTTTCTTAAAGTTTCTTCAACTTCCTTGTTGTCACCAATGACTGAATCAACATCATCAATTTTGTTCTTGATATCAATTTGTTTCTTCAAGTCATCGATTTCTTGCTTCAAAGCATCAACTTCTTCGTCATTGTTCTTTGGAGCTTCTTTGGTTGATAAATCTTCATTCAAAGTATCAATTTGTTGCTTCAAGGTACTAATTTCTTCTTCCAAAGATTTGACAGCTTTGTCTTTTTCAGCTGACAAAGTCTTGTTTCTTTGTTCATATTCTTGACAAGTATGTTCTAATTCATCATAGTCAGTTTCCAAGTTCTTAACCTTTTGCTTGAATTCAACATTCAAAGAGTCTAGAGACTTCTTAGACTCTTCTAGTTCTTTATTCAAAGCAGTAATTTTATTATTTAAGTCGGCGATAGAACCATCCTTGTTTTTGATAGCCTCGTTCAAAGCACCAATCTTTGCTTGTAATTCACCAACATGCTGAACATTCTCCATATTTGAAGCTTCCAATCTTGATTTCTCTTCGCCATACTCAGTCTTATAAGAATCCAAGACTTTTTGTAAATCTTCATACTCCTTCTTCTTGGTTGATAACTCACCAACCAACTCATTGACTCTGCTATCAACATTCAACTTTTCAATTATTTCATTCTTTTCTTGTAATAACTTTCTTAACTCAGTTGCTTGGTTGTTGTGGTAGGTCATGTGTTTCTCAAAGGCATTCAAGATATGCTTGACTGAATCATAGTTGTTTTCACTGTTAACAACCTCTTTATCATCACTGTTCTTGATCTTCTTTTCCAATAAGGCCAAGTTTTCCCAGTACTCTTCATCACTGTGTCTCAACAAGTATTCCATGTCTTTTCTCAATCTTTCAATGTTATCCATCTTTCTGGTCATTTCACTTAGTTGATTACTCAACTTGACATTATCATTCAAAATGCTTTGGTTGTCAACAGTAATAGACTTCAAACTCTTGTTCAATGTAACATTTTCAGCTTCAGCATTCTTCAAGTTTTCTTGGGCATCCATCAATGCAGTTTCCCAGTCCTTGTTGCTGATTAACAAATCAGTGTTGTGTTTGTGTAACTCATCTCTCAAGACTTCTTCCTTCTTCAATAATTCAGCTAGTTGCTCCTTATCTTGTAAGGCTTGCTTCAATTGGTAATCAGTGGTCTTGTTGACAGTCTTCAAATCACCGATTTGTACATTCAATTCAACAATCTTGGACATGTTCTCTATCAAAGTCTTGCTGGAATCCTCACTGGATTGCAATAACTTGTCAAGAGCCAGTTCAAGTTGTTTTTCTAAATGTCCAATTTGGACTTTATAGTTCATGATAATTTCTTCGTTTTGAGCTTGTTTCTTGTAGTCCTTGTTAGTTTCGATCAACTTGTTTAAGTTTTCTAACTCTTGTTCACAGATCAACTTCTTATTTTCCAAGGATTTGATTTCTTGTTTTAAGTTGGTGGATGTAGTATCCAGTTCTCGGTTTAGATCTTCGTGATCCTTGATATTTTGCAAGGACTCCAACTTGAAGCCTAATTCTCTCAAACTTACAACCAAGTTTTGATTTTGGGTTTGTAGATCATTGATATCTTTGAATAAAACCAAGTTATCACTGATAACATCTTGGATATTCTTGTTGCCAGATTTGTTTCTGCTCATATTGGCAAGCTTTTTTATCTTGTTCAATTCTTCCTTGGACAAAATGGACAAAGAGTCGGAATCTGTTCTCAAGGTTAATTGTAACAATACATATTGAACTTGAGAAGACAAATCAGCAATCAATTGATCTCTATCCAATAAAATCTTTTCCAACTTTTCAATAGCAGCTTTATCTTTTATGTTTTCGTTGAAGATATCATTTCTGTCGTTTTCAATGGACTCTAGTAGAGTATTGGAGTTCAACAATTGTGATTCCAATGTATCAATAATTCCTTTATAATCTCTGGATTCTTTTAGAGTATTTTCCAAACCTTCAACGATTTCCTTCATTTGCCTGGATAAGGTATCTTTTTCTAGTTTTTCCAACATCAATTCCTTCTTCAAAATTTCAATGCTGTCAAAGTCATCAGTTGATTCAGTCAAGCTCTTGGTTAACAACAACTTCAAGTCATCTTCTCTGTCCTCAATGATCTTCTTCAATCTATCGATTTCATCAGTGGATTCCTTGAATGATTCTATTAGTTCATTGTAATCATCAACAGAAACGTTGTTTTTGATACCAATTTGGTGGAATGATTGGATTTGGTTTTGAAGCTTGTTTATGTGCATATCCTTGAAATCAACTTCAGACTTCAAGGCTTGTTCAGTGGTATTGATTTTGTATCCTAGAATTTCAATTTCTGTTTTCAACTTGATGTTGTCTTCTTCTAGTTTACCGATTTTTAAGTGATCTACACTTGAGTGTTGTACTTTGATATCCATTTCAGCTTGGAGTTGCTTGTTAGAAGATTCAGCACGAATCAAATCCTCATTAAGTTTATTTATTTCTATTGTCTTTTGATTTCTCAAATCAGCATATTTCTTCTTCCATGAGTTCTTTGAAGCTTCATTTTCCTTGATATCTTGTTCTAATTCTTCTATATCAACTTGTAAGTTTTCCAAAGCAGCATCCTTCTTTTCAAGCTTTTCGGTGTAGTCATCAACTAATTGATGGTTTTCCAAAATATTCTCAGATACTTTATTCTTGAAGTGTGAAGCTTGTTGAGATAACTTCATAACAGTATTCAACAAAAACTTGTTCTTTTCAGTCAGTTCTTCTTCTTTGTTCTCTTTGGTGATTTTGCTGACATCACTCAAGATTTGGTCAAAGTGAGTAATAGGTTCGTCTTCACATTGAGCAACAACATCCATGGCCTTTTCAACTATACTACTTTGATGAGCAGATTCGGAATCTTCATCGTTGTTGATATCATCTTCGGATATAAACTCCTCACCATCTTCTACATCATCATAATCTTCATCTTGCATGGAGACATCATCAGATTGGTTTGATCCCTCCGTGTATGAGACTTCTTCATCTTCTTGATCTTCACCAACTAAAGGAACATCGTTATTGTTTGCATCTGCCAAGGCACTATCAGCAAACATATCCAATGGGTTGGCTTCCTTCTTGTCTTCAGCTTCAGAAGATGAGAATTCAATAAGGTTATTCTCAGGACTTTTCTCCTCTTCAGAATCCTTGTTGTTTTGATTACCAAAAAAATTAAACCCAGACATTTTGTTTATGGTGTTTAATTGTTGTGTTTTTTTGGTGATTTATTTTATTGATTGTTTACACAGAGAGAATGTGTGTGTTTTTCATTAAAGAACCCATAGAAAAAAAAAAAAAGAAAAAAAAGGAGGAAAAATTTATACTCAAAAACAATATCTTATTTTGGATATGTTTCCCACATTAGGAAATATATTTAAGTGTGCGTTTCTATGCGGGTAAGTCTTTACAAATTGTGAGTATTTGCACGTGAAATTTATCACGTGGTACTTTCTTAA
>JAJMDJ010000224.1:0-75183 GCA_030573495.1 Hanseniaspora nectarophila
TTTATAAATGAAAAACAATCAAAGGAAAATGTTTATGATGAAGAGTCAGATGGATCTTCTGTATATGAAGAAAAGACTGCTGAAAACACCAAATCAAATAATTCTCTGGTGAAATTTGATGCCAATGTCACATACGTTCCATACGACTCCATGGAAAGCGTCTATTCCGGTTCTTTGCATGAAGACTTGAACTTGGATGAAGATGAATTCAAATCAGATGTATCTTGGGGATCAATGCCAAAGCTGCAAATAAAGAAAAACGGCAGCACAAATACAAACAAAAAACATAGTGTAATTGAAAATAAAAACATCAGCAATCCAGAGGAAATGTACCAATGGAAACCTAAACCCCCACAGGCTGACAATAACGTCAGCAACCCCTCAATGTCCATAGGTGAATACTCAACTTCAGAAGCAAATTCGGATTCCAGTGTTTATGAAGATTCACCAATTATAAGCGATGACTTGCACCAAGATGTAGGCCGCGAATATACACCTATACTTGAAAGAATCGATGATCTTTTAAGTCGTTTATCATAGAATTTATATATATTTATAATAATAAAAAACAACCCATTCAGAGTTTTTCTTTGGTCACCAAGTCATGAAGCACGTCATGAGCAACTTCTTTGGTTAATTCTTTACCTTCCAACTCTTTCTTCCATTTCTTCAAAATAGTAACAATTTCTTCTTTGGATAATTGTGTCTTGATTCTTTTCTTTCCAGGTGTATCCACAGCGATATCTTCTTTGATAGTATTCAGATCAGTGCTGTTATCTTCTTCCAACTCCTTTAGTTTTCTCTTAGCTATACCTATGATTTTTGGATTAAACCCAATGAACTCTAAGACATTGATACCAAAGGATTCACCAGCTTTACCCTTTCCAACTTTGTACAGTAATGTAATCTCCTTCTTTGCTTCATCATCATTCAAGACGTTATTCTGCTTTTGGGTATGTGACAACATCTTTAAGTTTTCAATTGTATCATCAATATCACTCAACTCATGGAAGTGTGTAGCAAAAATACAGGCACAATTGATGCTCTTCAACTTTTTTAAGATACCTGCTGCAATGGCAAACCCATCGTAGGTGGATGTACCTCTACCAAGTTCATCCACAAGCACCAAAGAATTTTCAGTACAGCTCTTCAAAATAGAAGACATTTGTAGCATTTCCATCATAAAGGTGGAAAGTCCCAAGTATTGACAATCTCCTGACCCGATTCTGGAGAAGATACCATCAACTAAAGAAACCTTGCTGTCCTCCCCAGCTGGGATGAAGCATCCTATTTGAGTGAACAACTGGCATATGGCAATGGTACGTAGGTAAGTAGACTTACCACCCATGTTTGGACCAGTCAAGATTTTCAGCTTTGATTCATTGAAGGAAATGTTATTCGGAATCACACGTGAAGTTATCCCCTCATTGATTTCCAACAATGGATGTCTAGCCTTTTGAATTTCAGTGACCCCACCAGACATTTCCATAATAATTGGCTTTGTGTATGGGATTGTTGCTTGTTCGGTGGAGATATAGGCAAAAGTCAGCAGGACATCCATGTTTCCTATTATTGATTGAAGCTTCATCAATGCAGGGTAGTAACTCTTGAAAACAGCCAAAATCTCCGATACTATATCGATCTGACTTTCCTTCATCTTCAACTTCATTTGTCTTAACTTTTTGTTCAAGTCACTCATTTCCTTGGTTTGGAAGTGGATACCTGATTTCAAGGTTGATAATTCAATTAAACCGTGTTCCTTCAAAACTTTTAGTTTATCCCCATCAGCACGAGGAATCTTCATACAGTAACCAATGTTGTTGTAATCTGGATCTAATTTAACCTTCTTGGCAATCTTAGGGTCTAGTAGATCGCAAACTTCTTCAAAGATTTCATTCAATCTTGAAGTAGTACCATCGATACTCTCTTGAAGTCTTTTAATTTCTGAATCCTCGTCAGACAAAATAAACTTGATTTCGTTTTTACCAATGAAGTGCTCAACATCTATGTACATGTTGACAATTTTGACAGGGTTTGACAATGGGTTCATGATATTTGTCAAAGGCTTAACAAATTTGCTGAATATCAAGTCCTTGACCATGTCTGTTTGCTCATCACTCATGTCATCTTCAGAAATGGCTTGGTTCAAACAATCAAGAATATGTGGGATCACATTAATGTAATCGTAAATCTTTAGTATTTCCTCCATGACCGGGTCCAGTTGATTGATGGTTAATTCTATTTGATCATTTCTGGCTAAAGTATACTTGGATAATTTTTTGAATAACTTGTAGATATCTGTCAATTTTGGTAATAATTCCAATCTTAAAACATTTCTCAACTCAGAGTTGTTGATGAAAAACTCAACTATATCCAATCTCTCTTCGATCGAGCTTTTATCAATCAATGGCTGCTTCATCCAAGTCTTTAATACTCTGGATCCTTGGGATGTTACAGTTTTGTTTAGCAACTGATACAAAGAAGTAACCATTGATTGTGCAATTTGGTTATTACCATCATCTAATAAATCATCTGAAAACATATTCAAAGAATTAACAGTTGACTGGTCCATCTTCATAAATTGCAATAGTGAGTACTCAACCAAGTCGTATTTCTTAAAGCTTGATGAAGAGGACAGATTCAAATAAGTAATCAATCCTTGGAAACTTGATTTGATCAAGGCTGCGTGTGGATGTTTTGCCAACTGCAATAAAATATCATTGTCCTCTTCAACAACCAAGCTGGAGATAGGCACACTTGTGGCATCGCTATATTCAAAATCACCCTTGCTGCTTATAGTCAGCAAACAATTACACTTTTCGACAACTTGTTTGAAGGCATTATCGTTGGCAATAACCCCAAAGAGGGTGCTTGGCACAATAAGCTCTTTAACTCCTAGCTGTATCAAAATCGTCTCTAAATTATTAAAGAAATGGGGCAAATCCTCAAAGTTTGCAAACCCCAAGTAATTTAAAGTCTGGTCCATGAATGAACAGGCAACATTCAGAGTGTCTGCACCCTGAGACATTTTCTCAACACGCAGAGCCATCACTACTGCATGGACCTCCTTGTCACCACCGGCCAGATCAACACCATAACGAGTTTCCAAAGACTCACAGCTCCCTATACTCCCCTCGTGGAAAGTCTTCCAATCAGATTCGTAAACTTGAACTTTACCCCCACGGTTCAGAACCACGGCAATGAACTTCAAAAAATTCACAGGTGACAGAGTAACGTATCTTTGGCCAGAAAACGTCTTTTGAACATTCACAGAACGGTAAACAACCTCACAGGCAAGATCGGCATGGTTGTTGAACAGCACAAATGTGTCCTTGGATGCTTCGGAAATGATGGTGGTTTTCATGGAAGATTGGCCATGAACCTCAGGACACATCCTCTTGGAGTCCTCAAAGTACTTGGTTTTGTTTCTTTCATCAGGAAATTTCAGTTCAGGCACTGTTGATGACATTTTTTGTGGTTTGGTTTGTGATCCACGAAAGTAGTAAAGAAGAAAAAATGTGTTATTTTTTTTTTTTAGATTTTTTTTTCATAAGCTTATAATTTTACGCGTCAGTTTTGACAAAATTTTTTGCTACATAAAAAAAATATCAAAACGCTATATATAATCCAAGTTCTGTAACAACATCATCTCAATCTCCTTGAACATCTCGCTGTTTTCCTTTCTTAGCTTGTCAACCTCGTTTTTGCTATTGAACACTGCATGGCCAACTGATCTGTAGTTCAATTCCAATAGCTTCAACTTTAAGTTCTTTTGGTTTTTAAAGAACTCATCGCTTACATAACCCTTGTTTTTGTTTTGTAACTTTTCAAAAGTCGTGCTTTCGGTGGCTAGGGTAGTTACCATCCCACAGTATGCAGAAATAAAATCATTATAGTATCTCTTCATGTTCTTGTTGTTTTTGCTCTCCTTCTTTATCGTTTTGATCTTCTTGTACAACCCACCAAACTTCTTTTTGTTGTCCTCCTTGTCTTTAGTTAACTGTGCAATCTCCATCTCCATTTCCTCTATTTTTTCACAGCTATCTTTTAATAATAATTCGAATTTTGCTTTTTCAAGGTTATATTTTTTGATTTCCTCTTCCTTCTTGAACCTTTGTGCTTGAAGACTGGCTATGTAGGATGCATACAACTCCAATAATCTTTTGGGGTTTCTCAACAACTTATCCTCTAGCATGGACCCTCCAAAGGTTTGGAGAAATTTTATAGTCTTTTTATCTAATGTAACCAATGTTTTTACCACAATTTGGTCGTCATCACTTTCTTTTTGTCCAAATGTCTTTGACAAATCAATCTTGCCATCAAAAAATTCACTCTCGTCTTTGAATACCTCAAGTTTTATCGGAGATGTTAAAGTATCACCACTTAGTGGCTCTATCTTTTCAGCCTCACTAGATGCGGGTTTATCCTCTTCATAAAAAGAAACACTCTTTGGTCTGGTTTCGTTGCTGGTTTTAAAGTCTGTGGGTTTTAGGATACCCTTGAATTGTTGAACCAGCTTGGTCTCCTGGTGAATGGGTTTTCCAAACTTTGTTTTAGAAATTTGTTCTTCATTTAGTTGATGATTAATATCTTGTTTAGTTGGGAAATTTGTTCTTGGAGTATAAATTGTATCATATCTAATATCATCAGACTCATTATCGCTTTCTTTATCACTAAACTTATTTTGGGAAAATAACAGTCTTATGGATTCACGAGTGCCCATTTTTTTAGTATTACTCTGTTCAATTGGATCTTGCTGCTTGTTAAACCAATTAAATAAATGGGTAAACGATGAATTTGATCTCTTTGTTTTAATATCATTTGGTGCTTGGCTCTCTGAATCGGAAACATTATCATCAATTTCAAAAGAGCTATTATTAACTACATTTAAGAAGTTTCCAGACACATTTGTTGTTTTGTAGTTGCTAGATGTTGAGCTTGTATCATTGGCATCAAGAGAATCTTCGCAGTTGTCTTTGTACCCTAGTCCTTTACCATAATTGTATGTATCTATATCATTCATTCTTGGGATTACTCAACTTGGCGTATTAAATTAATATTTTATTTAGAGAATATAAACTAAAGCCACAAGAAGACTTTGTTTGACTACTCTTCTTTTTTTTTAGAAACCTAGCATAAAACCCAACTTTGGTTACACAAAATACAACCGTTATATATATTTTTTTTTTAATTTTTTTTTTTTTTAAATGGGAACATCCTTCCCGAATTGATTAAATTGCTACTTATGCTGGGAATTATTTTTTTTTTTTTTTCATTACAAAATATCATAATATATAACTGGCTCTATAATCAAACATCGTTTTCTTGTGCGGAGATCTTATCAGCTTCCTTTTCACCATAGTAGAAGAATTGACATAGAATCATGAAATCCATGAATAAAGTACCTGAGGAACCAATCAACCAAGACAAGTTGACCAATATGTACTTTTTGTCCAAAGAAATACTCAAAACAGACAATACAAATGTGATGTTACCCAAACAGGCCAGTAGGAAGAACAAGAATGAAATACCGTCTGTGGATTTGTTTTTGATGTTCAAAAAGATTTGAGGAAGTCTAGAAGCCAAGTAGAAGACAGCACTGACGTAACCAAAGACTTGAGCGGTAACATTGAATTCGACCTTGTCGCTGATAGGAACTCTTTCGCTGTTTGGCTTGGAAATGTAGGTTATGTACCATGATAGAATACCGACAATGACAACAGCAACTACAACAAGCATTTCCTTGATTGTCTTGATGATTTTATTTTCCTTGTGCATGATATGTTTGGTATTGTTTGAAAGAAGAGGTTGGATTTCACTGTCATCAACAGGAGCATAACCACCACCAAAGACTCTGGCCATAAGGATTTTCATTTTTTCGTTGAATGGAGTGGCTGGGGATGACTTGTATATGTCCATGGAGTTGTTACCATACTTTAAGCATTGGTACAGTAAGATTATGTCTGCGATGGTATAGTAAAGGGCCAAAAGAATGGCAGTAAAGATTAGTCTTTGCATAACAGAACCTAGGACATTGAAGATGTCACCAATCAACCATATAATAATGAACTCTATAGATAAACCTTCAGAAGATCCTCTGGAGTAGTTTTCGTATATTTGGGGGAGGAATACAACAATCCAACAGTAAAGGGAAATGGATCCCAAAATGTTGGAGATAGATTCGTTGTCTAGGACGATAGGAATAGTTTGTAGCATTTTGTGTATAAGTAAATTTTTGGTTTTTATCTATTATTCAATTATAAATATAGAACTTTAAGTTGATGTTGTAAAAAATTTGAAGAAAATGGTATAAAATGGAGTTTTTTCTAATGTGAAAAATAAAAAATTGTCGTATTATAATATATAGGAGTGGATGACATTTTTAAAAAAAAAAAAAAAAGAATGGATGGGGGGTTAAATAGGAAATTTTTAAAATTTTAAAAAGAAAAATCCGTGATTTGAAGCAACAAAAATAGAGCCATAAAAGTAATAAGCGTGACGGCTTTAAAAAATAATAATGATGAAATTGCGATGGTAAAAAAAACAAAATGCATAGGAATTTTTACCATCGGGAAAATGTACATGTAAGCGATCACGTATTTTTTGTATTTTACCAAAACAACAATTTTATATCGGATATAAACGATTATTAGATTCATATATCCGATGACAAGAAATTAAGAAAAGCAAAAAAAAAAAAGAAACAAGAAAAATATCATCACACGCTATTGCTGAAAGATCACGTGTAAAAAAATCTAAAAAAGAAATTACATATACATGACGTAATAATATACCATTTATTTGTTATTAATCTAAATATAATGACTTTATTATTTATTTATTTTTTAATAAATACATCATCATTAGAAACATATAGTCAACGTTGTCGTATTACAGTATACAATGATGTGACATTATATCAAAAAAAAAAAAATGTCTAACAGTATATAATTATTTTTACTCCAAAATATTTTCATGAAAATTTTTCACTTTTTTTCATAAAGTTTTTGATTTTCTTTTTCCCCCTTTACCAAAAAAAAAAAAAATTTTTTTTTTCTCTTTCTCGAATTCAACTTCTCAAACTTTTTTTTTTAATAATCATCAATATGCATCAACACCACAGACACATTATATACATATAAAAATATGCCTCCAAAAAAACAAGTCGAAGAAAAGAAAATTCTATTAGGTAGACCAGGTAACAACTTGAAGACCGGTATCGTTGGTTTAGCCAATGTCGGTAAGTCTTCTTTGTTCAATGCCTTAACCAAGGCCTACTTATCTGCTGCTGAAAACTTCCCTTTCTGTACCATTAACCCTGAAGAATCCAAGGTCATTGTTCCATCTCCAAGATTTACCAACTTATGTGAACTATACAAGCCAAAGTCTGAAGTTCCATCTTTCTTGACCATCACTGATATTGCTGGTTTAGTTAGAGGTGCTGCCAGTGGTGAAGGTTTGGGTAACGAATTCTTGTCCCATATCAGAGCCGTTGATGCTCTTTTCCAAGTTGTCAGATGTTTCGATGATGCTGATATTATCCACATTGAAGGTGATGTCAACCCAGCCAGAGATTTGGACATTGTCTCCCATGAATTGAGATTAAAGGATATTGAATTTGCTGAAAAGCACTTGGAAGGTGTCCACAAGATTACCAGAAGAGGTGGTCAATCCTTAGAAGTCAAGCAAAAGAAGGAAGAAGCTGCTTTAGTTGAAAAGATCATTGAATTATTGAAGGATGGTCAAAGAATCTACAACCAAAACTGGGCACCAAAGGAAATTGAAATCATCAACACCATGTTGTTATTAACTGCCAAGCCATCTATCTACTTAGTCAACTTGTCTGAAAAGGATTACATCAGAAAGAAAAACAAACACTTGATCAAGATCAAGGAATGGGTTGACAAGAACTCTCCAGGTGATTTGATTATTCCATTCTCCGTTGCCTTAGAAGAAAAGTTCGCCCCATTAACTGGTGCTGAATTGAAGGCTGAAGAAGAAAAGGTTGGTGCTACCTCCGCCTTTGATAAGATGATTGTTTCCATGAGAAAGAAAATGGACTTGATCTCCTTCTTCACCTCCGGTGCTGATGAAGTCAGAGAATGGACCATCAGAGACGGAACAAAAGCTCCAGCTGCTGCCGGTGTTATCCACAATGACTTACAAAAGACCTTTATCTTAGCTGAAATCATGAAGTACAGCGACATTGAAGAATTGAAGGATGAAAAGGCCGTCAAGGCTGCTGGTAAGTTACACACCAAGGGTAAGGATTACGTCATGGAAGACGGTGATATTGTTTACTTCAGAGCTGCTGCCGGTAAATCATAAGCATGATTTATGAATAAGATTTTTTGTTTTTTTATATATATGTAAATAGTTAAATAATAACTTTTTATAAACATTTATTGATTTTTTTTTGGTTTCTTTTTTTTAACAAGAAGTATATAATAATATATTTACAGGATACAACGAAAGACAACAATCTTACTTTTCTAGAGCAGACTTGTCAAACCATTTTTTGTTCTTGGCAGCTAATAAGTCACCGTTTTTGACTTCATGGTTGTAAGCATCGATGTGGTCAATGATCTTTTCAGCACCGGCTGGGCCATCGTATTGTCTACCCAAGGCTTGTACAAACTCACCTTGAGGGTCCATTAGGTAAAAGAAGATGGAGTGATCAACCAAGTAGTCTTGGCCCTTAGGAACATCCTTTGGGGTTGAGAAGTATACTCTGTATTGCTTGCACACATGCTTGATTTCTTCGTGTGTTCCAGTTAAACCAATGATTCCATCATGGAACTCAACTAGGTAATCCTTGATGACTTCTGGGGTATCTCTGTTAGGATCACAGGTGATGAAGATAGGTTGCATGTCCTTGTATCCTCTGCTGTCCAAGATCTTTAACCATTCACCTAATTGATCCAATTCTTCTGGACAAATATCTGGACAATGTGTGAATCCAAAGTAAACCAAGGACCACTTGCCCTCCAGGTTCTTTTGGGTGAATGTCTCCTTGTTGGTATCGATCAATTGGAAAGGTCCACCAATTAATGGTTTTCCATAACCGGTATTTTTGTTAACACCTCTGTTTGCATCAGCCTCCTTCAAAGTTTGGAGTCTCTTTCTTTCATACTTGAAGTAGGTGTAAGCACCCAAACCAACCGTACCAGTCAAAACTAGACCCTTCCAAGTGGCAAATTCAAAGTCAGGACCTGATTTTTTGTAGTTTTCAGAAGCCTTAGGTAAAGGTTCAGAACTCAATGGGATTCTTGAGTATGTTTTTTTCTTCAAAGGTTCGGTAGGTGGGGTTGAATACAGTCTTTTAGATAAAGACAAAATGTTCTTGTTAGAACTACGCAATGATTTCAAAAGCATCTTTGTTGTTTTTTTGGTGTTGTATGTCAATATTGTTTTTAATTTGTTATGTAAGAGAAAAGGTTATATTTTAAAAAAATATATATGGAGAGAATAAAAAAAAAAAGGAAAAAATTATACGAGTTGAGCAAATATGAGGGAATAAAATATGTGAATATTCTACTTTTTAAAAAAGGTTTATCTAAAAAAAAAAAGAGAATCTACTGTTATGAATCACATAATAACGAAGAGATATATTACTATGTTTTAGCATTAAAAACACATGTGACTTTGCTAATGGTAAAATGGAATGTTGGTTAACTTGCTTGATTGAAGGGAAAGTGACATTATTTTTTTATATGTTTGTTTATCTCCGATTATCACCATATTTTTGTTTTTCTTTTTTTTTTTGTTTGTTTCCAGAAAAAACCTACTTAACATATCTATTTTGATTATTCACTTTTTTAAAAACTACAACAACCAATAAACCAATACAATGTTCTTTTCCAAAGTACTTGCTTTCGGAACTGCTGTGCTTAGATCTTCAAATGTGCCTCGACCTTACTCCTCTGACATTCCAGCCAGAATCGACTTTATACCAGTTCCTGTAAGTCCTCACAGTTCATATATATTATCCAGACGTGGCTTTGCTCCTGTTTTGAAACATGGGTTATACGACGAAACCAAACACCCAAGTATAGAAAAGTTGAGATTTTTTGAAGAGAATCCACTTATCAAATCAGGTAGCACCCATCTTCCTCGTCCTTTTGAAAAAATGGACTATGAATCAGCCAAAAGATACGTTGAGTGGTCATACCCATACACAGGTCTGGGCATAATGGACCATATCAACAATGTAAATGAATTGGTCGATGACAAATCATATCCTGCTACAATCAGACTTCTTGTGATTTATAGAGACAGATACAACATTGAAAGCAAAACAAAGTATGAAAAGTTTGATTTGATGAGGTTGATCAAGCCATACAGAAAAACAATGAAGGCTATCAAAAATAAAAAAAAGAGAGTCTTCACTGCCTTTGTGATTAGAAATAAAAAAGAGCTTATTCTTGAACTTCAAAATAGAAAGAAAACCGCCGAAGATCCAAAAAAAATTCACTTTAGTCAGATTTGTTCTGAATACTTCAAAATATGCTCTCCGGAAGAATTAAAAAAATGCCAAGATGCTGTCGATGCAGATTGGGAAAGACTCAACAGAGTCTTCCAATACGATACTATGAAGGAGGCATGGCAAAGCAGAAAGTCGTATTCAGTGGTTAGCTCAACAGAGGCTCGTAAACAACTAGAAGAAGAGTATGATAAAAGATCATAATTTCAGTAACTATATAAATAAAACATTCTGACTATATATTAAAAGTAATTATAATACACTTGTGTATCTATTTCTTAATGTGACCAAGATATTGTTATCTTTGTTCATGAATTCATCGTAAGCTTCTTGGGTTTCTAAGCGATCCAAAAGTTCCAAATCAATTGAGTCTAATAAATTCATCATTAGTATAAACCAACTTTGTTTGTTATTTTTGACATTAACATTTTGGCTCTCAAAGATAGATAAGGAGTTCATAAAAGTCTGGAATTGTGGATCTTTAGACCAATCAAATGAGTTGCCAAAGTAAAGGTCAATAAACAAGATATTCTTCAAAAAGTCTAGGTACTTTATTGTTGAAACAGTCTTTAAATTGCTGTGGTTCAAGATTGTTGAGTTTATAATAGTTTGGTACTTTGGCCATAAAATCAATGTCAAAACATCATTAAAGAAAATCACCATTTGATCATCACATCCAATCTTCTCCAGTTCTTCGATGTATCCCTGAATCAATCTAATGCTTATGAAGATCCCCAAGTAATCCTGTTCGATCTGGGTGGTTATATTCTTAATTATTAAACTGCAATTGTTGAACAAAAATTCATTATCAAAAATCTCCTTATACTTTGAATCCTCTACTTTAAAGACATTTGCTAGGGTATCATCTCTGGCAATAAAATGATTAACAAAATCTAGTTCCTTGATGTAATTCGACTTCAATGTCAAGCACATGTTCTTGATGAAGTCCTCCACATTCCAGTTCAATGCGGTGTTGTTTTCAATGATTTGCAATGGAATCACGTAGTCCTTGACATTCCCCACAAACCCTGTCAATCTCTTCATAAAAGTATCATGGTCTCCGTAAGTATTTTCATCAACAGTGCTGTTCATCCACTTGGCCAAGTAACTCGATGCCTGTTCTTGTATAGTCTCAACACTGTCGATTTTTACGTCCTTCAAAACATTGAAGTAATGTAGGCAGTAGAATCTGTAGTACCAGTGGATGCACTGCTTGTAAAGTATGGCAAATTTTAAGAAATTCTCGTATTGGTATTCCATCATGATATCTGTTATTTGCGTGATTCTTAGTAGTCTGTGGTGAACTTGTTGAACTTCCATGGCCTCAGTCTTGAACTGCTTGACAGTTTGGATCAGCACCTTCTTGCATCTTTCAATGATTATATTTTTTAGTATTTTGTTGATCAGGGTGTTTTCCTCTGCCAAAACTTTTAAAGAAAGATCTATCCATGGTTGGGTAATAGGATCTTTTAAGATCATTTCAATTTCATTCGGAGTTGTGATGTCCAATGAGGTTATCATATTCTGTTCATACTCAAAATCAAGGTCTTTGGATATGTCTATGTCTTTCTCAAAATTCTGTATAAGCTCAAGCAGCTTTGTATAAGTCTTTTGGTTGTTTATCAGTTTGTATTTTTTGCTGGCTAGTTCCTGGAATTCATCCTTGTAGTCGTGGATCTCAATATTTAAGTTTGTATCAGTGGTATCTGACTTGATTGCTTCAATATCTTGTATATTGAACTTTTCTAAAAGACTCTCCATTGTTGTTGTTTATGACAGTGTGTGGTTTAGTATGGTGTGTTATTTTGTTTTTGTTTACTTATTTTTTTTTTTTTTTTCTTACAAATCTTAACAGTTTTTTTTTTTTATTTATTTTTGAAAACTTACACGTGACAAATTCCCAACACAAATGTAACAAACCACAGCATTAATCCTTTCTCAAATAAAAACTACTTATTATCAATAACAAATATATAATCAAAGCAACTTGTTGATCTCACTAATCAAACCATACATCTGCAAGTTACTATTACACCCTTGCAATATTCTCAAGTGGTAGAACCCAACCAACTTCAGCATCTCCAACTTTGTGCTTTCATTAACTGTATCTATACTCTTGATGATTCTAAAGAAGATGGTGATGATATCAATGGCATTGAACCCTTTGTCAAACAGTTCCAAGTTTAAAATATCTAGTTGTTTGTTCAAATCCGAAATGCCCAGTATTTTCTTGATGATCAATGGGTGTGGAGAATCCACAATCTTGTAGATATTAGAATCATTAACAAACTTGAATCCTAACCAACAACTTTGAAGGTTGTTGATTGCTTGTCTCATATCACCATCACATGTAAATAGCAATGCTTGGAGACCACTTTCATCGTACTTGATGTCTTCCTTTGAAATAATTACCATCAATCTCTTTAAAATATCCTTGTCTTCTAATTTCAAGTACTTCAAAATAGCACATCTACTTTGCAATGGCTCTATGATCTTATTGGACTGGTTACACGCAAACACAAATCTGGTTGTGTTTGAATAAAGCTCCATAGTTCTTCTCAAGGCCTGTTGGGCACCAATGGTCATAGAATCCGCCTCATCCAAAATAACAATTTTGTGTTTCCCCTTGAACTCAGCATTGTCTTCAAAGGTCAACTTTTTGCTACAGAAGGACTTGATCTGGGATCTGATCACATCAATACCTCTGTCATCAGAGGCATTCAATTCCAAAATAGCTTCCTTACGCATGTTTTCAGGCAAAAGCTCATTCAACAAACAGTATATGGAGGTTGTTTTACCAATACCAGGAGAACCAGACAAAATCATGTTGGGCAAGTTCCCGTTCAGTTGTTTGATCTTGTAGAGTTTGCTGATAATCTGGTCATTACCAACAATTTCATCCAATAGCTTTGGTCTGTATTTTTCTATCCAAGGTAATGCACTCATGTCAATATGAAGTTTGTGTTTTTGGGGTTTTATGAATAATAAAAAATATTGGTATAATTCTGTTTTTATGTATTTTTTTTTTTTTTTAATGAGTTACGCGTCTAGTATTTTTTTAAATTTTTTTTTCTTGGTTAGAAATGGATCTTGTAACAGTATATATTGTTGTAGATTATGTAATCAGTCTCCACTTTGTGCTGCATTTTTAATATATCATAAATTTAATTCTTACAATTATGTTCAAATACTATTTACTTTTTTTTTTTATGTTATCTTATGACTATTGGTATTCTCCTTTACAGTATTCTCCTTGTGTAACGCTTATATCCGATATACTCCAAAAAAAAAGTGAACAAAAAACAAAAAATTTTTTTTTTTCTTTTTTTTTTCAGCTTTCAACTTTTTCTTCAAAATCTCACTTTTCAAACTCATTTGTACATTTTTTAAAAAACTATAAACTCTTTTTAAGCACACCAACACACAATGCTTAATATTTTCAGAGCTAACACATACCAGGTTAGAAGCTACGCTTCTATTCTGCCAAGTTTAACCAACAAGAACTTTCTTGACAGAAAGAAAAACAAAGTAGGTAGAGGTCCTGCAACCACTGGTGGGAGAACTGCTGGTAGAGGTCAAAAGGGTCGTAAAGCCAGAGGTAAAGTAAAAAACATGTTTGAAGGTGGTCAGACAAAGGCCCACATGCTTTTCCCTAAAGTAGGTAAGAATGTAGAGTTCTTGAACTACGTCAACAAGCCTATGATCAACTTGGAAGTCAAGACTCTTATTGATTTCATTCAAGATGGCCGTCTAGGCAACTTCATCCAACAAGGAAACAAGACTCTGAATGTTGTTGACATGCACAGACTAGGTCTTATCAACATGAGATTCGACCAAGGAAGTCATCTTCACTACTGCCAAGGTGTTAGATTGATTCAAACAAAACCATATAACAAGACCCCAGAAGCATTCAAATTCTTGGAATTTGATGTCAAGGAGGTATTGCCAGAAGATTTTACCATTGAAGTCACAAAGGCCACCTTGGAGTCCATTGATGAAATTGAAAATAACCATAAATTGAAAGTCAGAACTTGTTACCACACTGGTGAGTACTTGAAGGGAGAAGTCGTTCCACATGTCTTTGCTAGAACCTTGAGTGGATATATTCCTCAAAACACAATGCCTACCACTCTAGATGACTACCTATATTATACAAATCCATTAAATAGAGGCTACTTGTCAGAAGGCAATTTCAAATCCGAACAAGATAAGGCTTGGGTTGAAACCTTTGAATTGAAGAAAGATCAAATGTTGAAATCCCACAGCTCTGGTAACGAGGTTGTTGACTTCGGATCCACCTTGGAAGACCAATTGAGTATATTGAAGGGTGAATATGATGAAGCCGGTAACAAAATTCAGCAATAATTCAATTTGGACTTTTAAAAATAAAAAATAAGTCGATGTATATATGTGTGTAAATAATTGAAAGAAAAAGAAAAAAAGACACTTGTTTATTTTATTATTTATATGTGGAGTTTTATATTCACAGAATTATACTCTTTTGTACTGTCAAATTAAAAACATCATCACTTGTCAGCGATGGATACAAGTTTCATTTTTTGGCAATAAAAAAGATAATTAAACTCGTGTTCTCAGCGAGTGTATCAATTTTTTTTTTTTTTTTCTTCTCGTAATTGTTTACTTTTTGAAAAATAAACAACAAATTAAGCATTAATAAAATCAAATAAACAACCAAAAAAAAACTTCAACTAATGTATAAATATAATAACAAACAGAAGATACCACCACCTCAGCAGCAACTGGATTTTGCAAAAATACCAAATAAACCACCTCCACCTCCTCTACAGAATACCCACAAGAGATCAGATTCGGATACAGATTGCAACAAGTTCTATAAAGTCGAAGAAAAGATTGGATCTGGATCTTTTGGAAATGTCTACAAAGTCAGGGATATGAGATACGACTTGCTTAATAACGACAGCAGCATAAACTCAGACTCATCAGCCTACTCGGAGCTGTCCCATTTGGATCCGATCACCAACCCAAAATACCTTGTCCGTAAAGATATCAAATACAATCACATGTCTTTGAAGGAAAGACAGCAACTTATACAAGAATGCAAAATTTTATCTTCTTTGAAGCATGAAAATATTGTGAATTTCTTTAAGATAGACTTTGATCAGAAATTTGTGTACATATTCATGGAGTATTGTGATGGAGGTGATTTGTCACAATTGATTCAGCATTACAAGAACTTCAACAAAACCCAAAAAGACAAGGCAAATTACAAGTTTATTCCTGAAGAACTTATTTGGAAAGTATTAGTTCAAATTTGCCTGGCGCTTTGGAGATGCCATTATGGAGAGGATTGCAAAAACCCAAAGACAATTTTTGAAAACCTGGAAAAACCTAACAACTTCTTGAAGACAATGAATGGGGAGAACGAGCATATCATTATACATAGAGACATCAAGCCTGGAAATATCTTTTTGAAAAAGCAAAACAACTCTAGCGAATTTGACATCAAGCTAGGTGATTTTGGTTTAGCAAAGACCCTAAAGTCTAAGAACCACTTTGCCACCACATACGTAGGAACTCCTTACTACATGTCTCCAGAGTTGCTCAAGGATAAACCATACTCACCGCTAAGTGACATATGGTCATTAGGTTGTGTTATCTATGAGATGTGCAATTTATTCCCACCCTTCCACAATGCCAAGAACTTTATTGATTTGGAAAATAGAATCATCAATGGATCTTATCACAAAATGGATAAAACTAGCATATACTCCAAGAACTTGAGAAATATTATAGAAAACTGTATTGAAATTGATCTGACAAAGAGATTCAACTGTTGCGATATCCTCAATGATATCCAATCCAAAATCATGTTCAAGTCCTTGTATCTGCAGAAATGGCAAAATTCTTTAGAAGTTTATGAATCGGAATTGATAAACATTGAAAAGAAATTGGAAAGAAAGGCTTTAAAGCTGGATAAGCAACATTAAATAAAAGTATATATATAAAAAACAAAATTTTTAACATAACAATTCGTAAGCTTCCTTGTACTTGTCAAAGGTCTTTTTGACAATATCTTCAGGCATTTCAGTACCATTCTTACCAGCAACACCAGTTTCAGTCAACCAGTTTCTTAAGAATTGCTTGTCATAACTATCTTGGTCTCTACCAACTTCGTACTTGCTAGATTGCCAGAATCTAGATGAATCTGGAGTCAAAACTTCATCAACTAGAACAATTTCATCATTTTCCTTGTCGTAACCGAATTCAAACTTGGTGTCAGCAATGATGATACCTCTGGTGGCAGCATAATCGTGAGCCTTGGAGTATAATTCAATAGATATTTTTTCTAATCTGTCAATCATATCTTGGTTGTTATTTAGGATCTTCTTGGCTTGTTCAATAGAGATGTTTTCATCATGTTCACCTTGTTCGGCCTTTGTGGATGGGGTAAACATAGGAGTTGATAGTTCTTGGCATTGCTTGTATTCAACATCTTCAGGCATGACCTTCATGGTGTGGATGGTCTTGTGCTTGGAGTATTCCTTCCAACCGGAACCAGTGATGTAACCTCTGACAATACATTCCAATGGAATCAAGTCAAACTTCTTGACGATCAAACATCTGTCTTTGACTTCGTTTTGGAAAATGTCAGAATCTTCATCAATGTTCAAAAACTCAGCAATATCCTTGTTGGTATCCAAGTAGATGTGGTTTCTGATGGAATCCTTTAAAATGGTGTTGAACCAGAACTTGGATAGTTGGGTCAACAACTTACCCTTTTCTGGAATACCATTTTCCATTATAACATCGTAGGCAGAAATTCTGTCACTGGCAATGAAGATCAAGTATTCCTTCTTATCAGTTAATTCGTAAATATCTCTAACTTTACCCTTGGCTAGAAGTTTGATATTTGGAATGGATTGGATTTCTTTTGTGTATAACAAAGGCTTGGCAGTGTATGTGTATTGAGACATTGTGCTATTTGATGATAGTATGGTTTTTGTAAATTGCTTTTGTAATAAAGTTTATAAAATATATATTAGTTATAATATTTTAAATTGATGTGTTTATTTTTTAAAGGTAGAAATTAAAAAAGAAGTTTGTAGTTTTTTAATTATTATTTTTTGTTTTTTGGCTTTATGAGTATTGTTTTAATATCCGACAACAACAAAATCAAAAACCCCTCTTTGACCAAACTTCTGCTATGTTGCGGGTAACAAAACCCCTTTTGCCTATTATGGAAAAGTCAAAAAAATACAAATATTCTTTCTACACCAAGATAAGTATTTGTTTAACACTTTGTGTGACACGTAAACAAAAAATAACAAAATCAAACACCAACTACACATAACATATTTATCAATAATGTTTGAAGATATTGATTCTATATACGAATCTATTAATGAAAATCAAATAACGGAAAAGCAGTTGGCTACTTTATCCAATCTCATAACCAAAAATAAACAATTTGGTGACTACAACACCAAAATTGTTCACATTTATGATCACGTATTTAATAACAATCTATACACAAAATTAGATGGAAATGCAAACAACAATCCAAAACACTCACAAGATCTTATAATAAAACCATACCAGCTGTTTGTCTACAACTTGCTGGTTAATAACGCCAAAAGCGATGTTGTAATAGAAGCATTTGATGTTTTCCTGAGATTATTTGATAGTATTGACACCAAAGATGAAAATTTAAACAGCTTCTTTTTTATTGACATATTCAAGTCATTATTATCTTTGTTGATATCCACATACTCCTTATTGGTATCTCAGGGATATCAATCTTTAGTTATTGACTTTTATAAAATCTGGAATACCACCGATAAATTGTTGAAGAACTTGAATAATAGTGATGATTTGAAAAAGAAGAAGTTGTTGATGTCCTTGGAATATCTAATCAACAAGTACTTTAATATGTTGAGCATGGAAACTGATGTTAAATTTGATAAGGTTGAATTGAGTATGAGTTTTTTTAAAAAGTTGTATGAAGAAAATCCATCTGAAATGTTTTATTTAAAGCTTTTAGACAACTACTTGTTATTCAATATTGACCGTGTAAGTCAAGTTTATGTTAAATACATTGATGAATCAAAAGACCTTAAAAGTACACATCTTTACCAACTATTTTTATTCATTATATCATTAAGAACAGACTCCAATACCAAACTGATTGATCAGATATTTACAAATTTCTTGCAAACTCTAATATCTAATGTTATGAGTGATGACAACAAGAACTTTGACTTGGTGAATATAAAAGAAGACAGATATACAAATATAACAGTCGATATTGTTATAGAACTACTTTCCTTGTATAAATTCAATGAAGTTGATTCTAATGAAAACTACTACAAGGTTATTTTCAATATTGTCAATGATTTGGGCTACATAATCACAGATCAAAATACATGGAAGACTATATTTGATTTGATGGGTAAAAATTCTAGTCTTGAAAGTACCAAAAACATATTCAAGACTATACTAACCACAGGTGATATCGTCAGTAACTTGGAATTTGATAATATTAGGTACGCCATTGAATACACAAATACGTTGATTATAGATGTTTTGAATAACAAGAACGAAGAAGTCAATGACGATAAAATCTTATTGAATTTGTTTAACTTTTACTGGAACATCAATGACTATTTAAATCACAACAAAGGCACTGTTGAGGATACGACAGAGTACTATAATATGTGGGAGTACCTAGTGAAGAGCGTTTTGATCATTTTCAATCACATTTCTTCAGGTAGTCAAGACGTCGCCAAAGTCATTCTCCTAAACATATACTTCAATTTGATCACTTCGAGCATAGCAAGTGTCGATTCTGAGAGTTATACAGATTTCATCAAAGAAAAAACCATCAAGCAAGAGATTTTGACCAAAAACCAGGAATTTGTTGATAACTTTGAAGTTTTGGACCTAGTTTTGAAGGAAACTAGTATGATCCTTAATACTAATATCAAAGATTATGAAGATATGTTGAATTTCTACAAAAATCTTGTTAAAATCGACCACAGCAGTATAAGCAATGAAGTTTATTTTGTTATTCTAAAAAACTTTAACTTATTTATAAGCTCCTTTGAAGACGAGGTGTTTATTCAAGATATCAAAGAAACAGATGATTATGTTGACTTGAAAAAACAAATATACGACATTTGGTTAAGCTTTGACTTATCTTTGAATAACGAGTTGATTATAAATGAAATAAAGCCAAACAACAAGTCTTTATATGATCTAACCTATGAATACATGAAAATGTTCCCATCCATTGAAAGTTTAGAAGTGTATGACGAAACAGTCTTGAAGGTTATAGAAAAATGTTTAAAGTTTCCTATTTTGCCTCAAAACAACGGTAAGGATGAGAACAATGTTACGATGTTACAAAGACTATGTCTGAATAATATCAAGATAGTCATATCAAAGGAAAGGTATAAAGTCATGGGCATTGAACTGCTATCAAATATTCTAAATTACAAAACAAAGTTGAACAAGTTAATTTTGGATAAGATTTTCAGCAAAATACCAGAAAAGTTGATTTACAGATTGCCAACTTTTAAAAAGATATCTTTAAATAGCTTGGCATACATGTCTGAGTTGTTTGAAGTTGAAGAGACTTATGAACTTTGTTCAAAAAATGAGCTGATCAAGAGTAACTTGTATGAATTGGTAGCAAATAAAGATCAAAGCTTGGTGGAAATAAACGGTGTAAAGATCCAATCTTACTTTGCTGCATCAGGTATCCTTTTAAAGCTTATTGATAAAGAGGGTTATGAAGATGCAGAAAACAGAACAAAGTTCTTGACCATGTTTGAATTACTATTGGAAAACATTGAAACCATCGAAGAAAGTCAGTTTACTGCTTCCTATACAAATTTCTCAAGTATATTCTTCAAGAATATCAGCATGTTACAACAAGATACAGAAGTATACAATCAATTGAGCAAAAACTTGGTCAGATTGATTGTCAATAGAGCTGTTCTTCCTGTTTATGACATATTCTCAAATAAGCTAACAAACAACGAAGAATTCAAAATTGAGGACTTTGATCCAGATACTCTGTGGCTAGATTTGGTTGAACAAAGTGACAATTCCATAGTAAACACAAAGCTTTATAACTCCAAGTCTTTAGATTCAATCAAATCAGACATTGGGAATAATGCAGTCATTACAAATGATGAATCCATTGGTATATTCCAAAAGCTTTTACAGTTGAATGAATACCTAAACAAGAAGTATATATGAGAAATGATAAAAAAAATGAATAAAAATATATATAATTTAAAAAACAAAAAAAAACTCTTAAAAATCTATCAAAGCTTGTAAATCATCACCAGTACAAGCAGCTTCCAAAAACTTGTGTTTCAACAATTCAGCAGCAGATGCTCTGAATCTGACATCAACACAAAGACAAACGGATAAGAATCTCTTCAATTCTACACTCAATCCTTGTGGGTACTTCAATCTCGGAGTACCATTAGTAGCAATTAAGAATAATACCTTCAAAGGTTCCTCATCAACCATGTATGGAGGATCACCCTCCAACATTTCTATACACATGATACCTAGGGACCAAACATCAACTTTTTCATCGTATGATTGTTGTTTGACAACTTCTGGTGCCATCCAATAAGGAGTACCCACAAGAGTGGCTCTCTTGGATCTGTTGGCAGTCAGCTTGGCACAGAAACCAAAATCAGTGATCTTGATGTCACCGTTGTATGAAATCAAAACATTATCAGACTTGATATCTCTGTGGATGATATGTCTTTGATGCAGGAAATCCAAACCTTGGCAAGTTTCTCTTAAGATGTATGCGATTTGTGGTTCAGTTAAAGCAGGCTTGTTTGTACCAGCAGTTGGTGAGTTGTCAATCAAATCAGTTAAGGCACCACCTTGCATGTATTCCATGATGACCCATAAAGTATCGTTGTTCTTCAAATAGGCTTCTAAGAAATTCACAATGTTCTTGTGCTTACTGCTCTTCATGATTATAATTTCATCCAAAATCAATTCCTTTCTAGGTTGCTTGGACAAGACCATTTGCTTGATAGCTACTTTTTCATCAATAGCCATCGCTTGTTCAGTCAATTCATAGAACTTGGACAATCTCTTGGATTTCTTATCAATAGGCTGTAGTTTGATTCTGGTCCCTTTGTAAACGGACCCAGAAGCACCTTGACCAGCTTTATCCACAATCTTAAAGAAATCACTTGGATCAGCTGTATGACAAATTTGTTGTAATTTGGTAATCAACTCTTGGGTGGTCATGTTTGGTTTCTTGGCTGTCTTTTGTTGAGGCTTCTTTACTTCATTTGTCTTGCTTCCAGCTTGATCGCTATGTTTGTTGACCTTTCTTTCTTCATTTGCTGATGGAGATGGTTCTTTTGTAACAGGAGTAGTGTTTGTTTTTACTAATGCTGGTCCTTGGCCAAGAACCTTACCATGTTGTCTTTCATTCACAATCTTTTGTTCTGCTTGGCTTCTTTGTTGTAAGCTGACCTTAGGAGCTTGTCTTAAAGGTTGCAAAGATATATTATTTTGTAGTGCTGGGATTTTGTTTCCTGGAGATGCATTTCTTTCATGTAATTCAGGTACTCTGGACTTTGGAGCATTGGGGGTATTTCTTTGAACTGGAGCAGTCTTATATTGTGGATCCAAAGTTCTAGTCTCGCTACTTGGAGATAAGTTTTCTTTTTTATAAGGTTCATTGCTTAAATTTCTGGTTTGCAATGGTTGAACTGATAATCCTTTCAAGTTAGGTATGCTATTTTTAGCAGAAACAGAAGACTTCATATTAGGTGGCATTGGAGCTCTTCTCTTTGGTATCAGACTGTTATCAATAGTTTGATTTAGAGTATTAGAACTTGGCTTTTCATTGTTTTGTTTAGGTTCATCTTTTTTAACATTATTAATGCTGGTTGAAGATGGATTTCCATTTAGAGTCTTGTTTTTATTGTTTGAACCATTGCCTTCTTCTGGATTCTCAGTCCCACTATAATCTTGATAAAACTTCAATACTTGCATGACAGCTCTACTATCTTGTTTCCAATCATCACCAGTGATTCTTGAATGCTTTAGTAATTTTTCCCAATTCAATGGCATACCCACGAAATTTCCAGTTTCTGGGTCAAATCCAATGTGGACTTTGTGGGTAAAGTTGCTTGGTTTTGAAACATTTCCTGTACTATTCAAGCTAGTAGTGCTTCCGTTTCCATGAGACCCTGAAATTATTGTTGGGTTACCAGTATTAGCAGAGTTTGACTTTTTGATGTTTAACATTATCAAAGAGTACCATTTTTCAACATCTGAGTTGTTCTTGCTGGAAATTGTAACTGTTCTTGTACCATTGTTGTCGTATGTGATTTCCATAGTTCCGTTATTGTTGTTTTCCAAACCATTGGTTTCAATGTTCAAGATACTCTTGAACTTTATTTTGAACAAAAAGTCGTTGTCTTGAGCATACTTATAAATCACAATAGAATCTGAATTTATGGTCATGTATCTTCTTTGCCATAAAAAAGACAGAATACCATCATCTTTGAATGATATAAGTTGTTTGTGAATTATTTGAGTGTTGGAGTGTGTATTATTTTGCAATAGTCTATTGATCATAGAACTGTTGTTCTGAGTGTTTGTAGAACTGCCTTGTGGAGGTTTAGGAGCTCTTCTAGGGACATTTGAATTAGAAGAATTTGAAAAATCCATATTTTGTATATTGTTGTTATTGTTATAAAAAATGGTTTAAACACAAGGTAGTTTTTTTATTATTACTAAGATGTAATATTGATACTGGTGTATATAGTGGATACTGTATGGTTTGATTGAAATTGATTTAGATATAAAAGTTATACGATTGTACTTATTTGAAAATATATATTTAAAAAAACACACCCACACATTTAGATCATGTTCTTGTGATTATTTTTTTTTGTTTTCGTGGCAGCATACCCAAATCAAAAAAAAAAAATGTATGTAAAATTTTTTTTCCAAGTATTTTTTTTTTTTTTGTTTTTGGCCTTGTGGGAGAATAAAAAATACCTCTTTATTTTGGTTATGGCTGTGTTTTTTTAAAAAAATTTGGACAAAGCACTAATTACTCAAAGAGGAAATGTTATGGTATTTTCCACAATATGCTTATTTCCGGATCATGTTATGTTCTTCTTTCTCTTCACACACTTCCCTTTACTAGCTGTTGGTGTCTTTGTGGGCTTTGGTAGCTTCACCATCCCCAGCTTTACTCTTTTAAACTTGTGTGTATCTTGTGGTAACATAACTGCTTTTAGTAATATAACCTTGCTCAAAGGACTCCTTTGATGAATAATACTACAGTCCTTATCTGATATTGTTACTATGTTGTTGGTATTCATGTCCTTATCTATGCTATGTGAACACATCACTATTGTGTGTGTTTTCTTATCTGATGCTTTCTCCAAGTATTTATTTATTTCATTGTAATCAGTTATCATTGTACTTTCGCTTGTTTTTAAAGTGTTGAATATATCATCTTGGTTACTCTCGGTTTCATTGTCACTCTTTATTAGTATAGGTTTGGTTATAAATTGAATGTTCTTAGACATCTTATGTTTGATCTAGTGTTTATTTTTATTGTTCCAAAATAAATAATAAATGTATATTACAGCTGTAAATAACGTATATCTATCAGGTTGTTTTTACTAAACTTACAAAAGCAGTTAAATTTTGATTTAGAAATAAGAAAAAAATTCATATTTTTCAAGATGCAAATTTTCGCGCATCTCAAATCTTTAATTAATTTTCTTTTTTTTTCTTCAAATTTATATAAAACAAAATTTACTATCGATATTTTATAAAGCTGAGCTTATTTTTTTATAATATTTTATCTGAGGTTTTAATTCCGTATAGTTAAAATAAGATTGATGTCTTTTTTTTTTGAATCTATCGCCTAAATACGTAATTTAGGTTTGTCAAAAACATTGGGAATTTAGATTCTGTGGTCATTGTGTTTCCAACACATTTAAATATAGCCACCAAAAAGTAAAACGATATACCCCTGATTTTTCAAAAACTGTAAAAGCAGTAATACGACATATTTATTGAACTTAATGCTTGTAAATAACACAAATTAACCCACATCATCATATATTTTCTGCACATTAAGTTCAACATCAGAGAAATATTCTGTATTCAAAAAAACAACTGGCAATCTGGCCGAGTGGTTAAGGCGTAAGATTAGAAATCTTTTGGGCTCTGCCCGCATAGGTTCGAATCCTGTGGTTGTCGTTGATTTTTTTTTTAAATTTTTGTTTCTTCAATTTTTTTTTTTTTGGTTTTTTTTTTAAAAAAACTAAATTTAACACCTTGTTTACAGTTATCATTTTACATAAAGTATATTAACAAACATATATTTGTAAACTCTTGGGTGTGTGTGTTATTTTTCAAAACTAAAAAGAACATTTTGATTTTTTTTTTTATAAAAAAAACCCATACAATCATTAACACAACATGTCTATATCTTTAAGCGAGTCTGAATTCATCGAAAACTTATTATCATTAGCTTCCATCCACCCATTAAAATTAGATGACAATTATACCAAGTCTCAAGCTCAATTGACCAGTTTAGGTCCTGCTTTGAAGCCATTTGCCTACAACTTCACCAAAACTGAATTACCATCTGCTGAAACCACCACCTCAGTCAATGATTTAACCAAAACCATCATCTTAAAATCCTTAAAACCAAAGGCTTTGTTGAAGGTCAAGTCTGATGATTTCGAAACTGTTCAAGACATCAAGGACTACTTGGACAAAACTGGTTTACCAGGACAATACCAATTCAAGTTATTGAACAAAGGTAAGGTTTTGTTGGATTACGTTTTGGTTAAAGATGCTTTATCTGAAGTCAATGAAGACGAAGTCACATTCAATGTCATGAGTAAGGCTAAGCCAGACGACTTGGTTGAAAAGGAAGCTGCTGAAACAAAGAAACCTGAACCAGTCGCTGAACAAAAACCAGAAGTTGTCATTCCATGGAATGAATTCCAAGCTATTTTGGAATCCAAGTATGGTTCTCAAGAATCTGAAAAGATTATCAAGAAGTTGCAAAAAGGTTGGAACTCTGCTCAATAAACAAAAAATTATTATATTATATATAAAAAAAAGAAACTCCCTATTCTTTCTTTTTTATTCTTAATCTATTTCTGATCTTATCTCTTCTGCTCATTCTTTCTTTTAGCATTGCATTGACAATCACATTCATATCGTATTCATGATACTTGCTGTTTTTCAATTTCTTCATAATCACACTGTCAAAGTCTAAAGCAGTGTATAATTCCGGCTGGTATGTGTTTGTTAAAAGATTCATAAACTCCATTTCCAATGGATTTGTACACTGGAGTGAAAACGTCTTGATCTTCTTCTTTCTATTACTACTTTGTTTTCTAGTTAGTGCTCTGCGCGGTGAGTTAGATGGCAATGAGCTACTTCCGTTGTTGCTATCACCATTATCTTTATTCAACACCTTATTCAATTTGAAGCTCAAAGATTGCTTGAGTTTCGATTCAAAATTCACATTCGTATTCATAGGCTTCCCAGATTTGTAGGATTTATAATTCTTGAACTTTTCCATACCTAAGTCCAATAAGGTTAATGCAATCTTATTGATCCATTCAATTCCATCATTTTTTGATATTAAAATCAAGTCTATGATTTTTAAGCAGTCTTCAAAAGGCAAAATGTTTATAAAGCAATTCAATACCCATTTACTTAGGTATATCATCAACACTGGCATCTCAATGTTGTTTTCTTGTTGATATTTATCTGGTTCTTTCGCTTCGTATTTATCTAAAATACAATCCAACACAAACAATCCATATTCTATATCCTCAAATAATATATCAAATAAATCTGGAATGAATTCAAATATCAAAATAAGTAAGGTTTCTTGGAAACTCTTTAAACCAGATAAAGAGTTGTCGTAAAGACTCAGACCAATACTGGTAACAATTGAATCAAGTATTCTGTTTCTATTGAATCCACTGGCATCTAGGTTAGATGGAGATACCAAAAGCACCATCCCACAAATGTAGTTCAAAGACTGACAGTATCCAACATCATCTCTATGCATCAATGAAAAGAGGGAGAGGTGTTTCTCAAGACTGTCTATCATTGCATTTTTGTCAAAGTTCCGAGATTTCATGAAATGTATATTAGTGGGAAATGTTCGCAACAAGTCATTATTGATGATATCCTTATCTGGTATGTTCAAAAATACTGTCTCTTTATCATTGTCGTATTTTTCCACAAGAGTATTGAATTCAGCTTCATTACCATCATTACTAAATAAAGACCATATGAAATATCTATACTTGGAGACAGATCCATTTTTTACAATAAACTCCTTAATTTCATTTTTCCTTTCAAGTGGAATTTTGTTTGCTGTTTCGTAATTTTCAAACAAATCACCAAATTGATTTTCAAATTTAGCTGTTATTATGCTTTCACTTTTATAAATCTTGTTATACCAATTTGTATAATCTTTATAATGTTTTGGATCTGGTATCACAAACCCATATTCCGTACAATTTTGCATATTTTGTAATACTGAATCATCACAGTTTGGAACATTTTCTTTGGAGTAAGCATCTAATTGTATTTTCATCTTATTACTTAAATCATCATCCTTGTTAGTATCACCATACATTTCCAGCAGACTAGTGTTTGAATATACTTCTTCATTATTGACTAATACAGAAACATCACTTTCTCCATCAATTGTATTTATTTCGGAGAAATTACTCATTTGTTCATCTTTTAGAGGATGATCAACTCCTTCAAAAGAGCTATTGAATTTCATATCACAAGAAGAAATTGAATAGGAGATTTTTTTTGTTTGTTTGTTGCTTTCAAAAAAAAGAATTTATTATAATACAACAAAAGGAAACAGTATTTGTATGTGTTGTTAATTGTTCAACAAAATCAATATATTATATATATTTCTTTTATCTTTGGGTTTAATGTCAAAAAAGAAACGAACAATTTGTGCTGTAAATTTTAGTGAATAGACTCACCTTATTTTTTTTTTTCACCAAAAGTAACCTACAAAAACTAACACAAACAAAAAATGTATTTTCTTAGCTGATATGGTCACGTGTGACTATGCTTTATAGGGGAACAGAATAGCAAATTAAGCAGTTGCCACACTTAAAAGTCACAGTGCCGGAGTGGTTAACGGGTTGCCCTGCTAAGGCAATGGTCTTTGGCCACGCAGGTTCGAATCCTGTCTGTGACGTTTACTTCTTTTTTGGATCCACCAAAGTGGAAATTCAATTTTTTTTTTGGATCTTTCGCGTCAGTAACAATTTTTTTTTATTTATTTTTGGCTTTTTTTCCAAAGTTGGTAAATTCTTTTCATGTTTATAGTTAAATCACCAAGACAACTCTATTCCCCCATTAACATAAATAATGAGCCACACTAATGAAGACAATCTACCATGGATTGAAAAGTATAGACCTACTAATTTAGATGAAGTCTACGGTCAAGATTCCATAACATCAACTTTAAAAAACTTTATAAAAAACAGTAGTGAAGACAACAACAGCATTTCTTTGCCGCACATGTTATTCTATGGACCTCCAGGAACAGGTAAGACATCTATGGTTATTGCATTGGCCAAGGAGATATATGGTGCCGACAACTATAGAAAAAATATTATTGAACTAAATGCTTCTGATGATAGAGGGATTGATGTCGTTAGAAATCAAATCAAAGATTTTGCATCCACTAGACAAATATCCTTTGGTTCCAGCAACAAGAAGAATTTAAAGATGTTTAAGTTAGTCATCTTGGATGAAGCAGATGCAATGACTAACATAGCTCAAAATGCCTTGAGAAGAATTATTGAAAAATACACAAAGAATGTAAGATTTGTAATTTTGGCCAATTATTCATACAAGATCATTCCAGCCTTGATGTCCAGATGCACAAGATTCAGATTCCAACCATTGCCTTTAGAAGCTTCCCACATAAGAATGAAAAACATCATATCAATGGAATCCATCCAAGTTGAAGATTCTGCTGTTCTAGCTATTTTGAAAATAAGTAAAGGTGATATGAGAAAATCCTTGAACATTTTGCAAGCTTGTAACACAACATTAAGTGTTGAAGAGAAATCAAGCATCGATGAAGCTATGGTATATGAATGTGTTGGTTTACCAAACAAAGAGGATATAAGTGAATGTTTCGCATCAATCTTGAATGATTCCATACAAACAAGTTACTTCACTCTATCGAGTTTACAAAAGGATAAGGGGCTTGCTTTAATTGATATTATCAATGGATTTGTAGAAATCCTTGTTGAATACGATATAGATGTTAGTAAAAAACAGAAGCTGCTAATAAAACTTGCTGAGTTGGAGTACGGAATAAGTAAGGGTGGTAACAATGATATCCAAACCAGTTCAATGATTGGTTTATTAAAAAGTTGTTTAGTTGATTAATGATGTATTTTTTTTTTTTCTCAACAAATTATCATGAGAAAAAAAATGAGGATCTGTAAATATCCCCTTTGGATATAAGTTGCAACAGATAACAAAATCTAAAAAAAAAAATAATAATAAAAATACACCCTTTAAACTCTTTATTTATCAAAGAAATATTAGTGTATTGATAATAAAAACCATAAACCCAAAAAAAAAAACAGATGAAAGACATCATTATAGAAACTATTTCCCCTAGCGGCAGCTGGTCCACTAACTTCACTGGATCCTTAGATAAGGCTTATATCGAGTACATGAAGGTTTGCGATATCATTCCAGGAAAGAAATTGAACAACAAGTTTGTCATAATGCCTAGCCACAAGTCTAACAATACCCTACTGTGTTTATACTTTGTTGATAAAGCAGACTCTTTGAATCCTGAAGAGTTTTGTTCCAATTTGGAGAAGTATCTAAAAGATCCAAGAAAGTATGATGCAAACTTAAAGCTAGCACACTTGAGAAGCCTTCATGATGAAGATGAAGTTACTGAAGATGCTTTAACAAACGAGGAGGCATTGTCCATAGAAGACCAACAGGAAAACCAACAGGTTTACGAAGAAACAGGTTATGAAATTAGTGGTAGATCTCCAAGAAAATCATCAGTCACTTCAACAGGTCAAAATCCAAAGTACATCACAAGAGGATCTTTTAGCACTGTTGTCAACAGCGATACTACTGATCTGGAAGTTGAAAAGAAACTAGTTTACCTAATGAACAACGAATACTTTTCTAATTTCAAGGCATTAGAAAACTTACAAGACCATAACTTGGTTTTATTTGAAACCCCAAATGCCAAGGTTGCAGGTTCAAACAAGATTAATGAAGAAATTGCTAAATGCTTGGAAAGCTCTAATATCAAATACTCTTTCACTTCTGAATTATAAATATATAATGAGCGAATCTTTTTATTATTATACCTAGTTACCAACATCTTGTCTTGCTATTTCTTTCCAATCCCTCATGTATATTTGGGAAGAATCGAATTCACCAACATCATCTTCAGCATTGACTTCTCCTTCAATAACTCTTGTTTCTCCCCACGAAAAGTCATCAAATTTCCAAAAGGCATACATAGGAAGCACAAAGTTCCATATAGGTAATGCAATAATATAGATAATCATGTAAACAAAGTTGATTAAATCTTCACCTATCAATATAATCAAAACACCAGGTAGACCCAAAATACAACATAAAAGAATTAGTGCCATGTATGGTGTTGGAGAGCTGAATATAGAAAGATAGATTATGTAGGTAGTAAAGGATACTGCCAATGGCAACAAAACGGAACCAATCAACTCTATAAAAATCAAAAAATGCATTGAGAAACAAAAGATTCCACATAAATCATTGATCAACAACAACTCCATCAAGTTGTGAATAGTTGAGTTAATCCATCTTCTTCTTTGTGAAAGTAATATTACAAAGGTATCGGGAACAATGGTCTCACACGTGGCCTTTGATAAAAACATTAACTTTCTCTTGGGGAATGTCTTCAACAACAAAGAAGTCAAGTATCTATCTTCCCCCAAATGCAAAAGATTTTTTTTATGCAAGGTATTTGTAATGTTGTCAGAATACCTTTCTGTTATATCAGGATTTGCCAATATTGGAACCCAAAAGCCAGAGTCATACCTTGGTGCTTTAATTCTATAAATTGAAAAGCAACCTGGAAGACAAGTCACTGTGCCAAATAGAGATTCAAATGATTTTGATTGGTGGTGTGAAATAAAATACTCAAACACTTGTATTGCTGTGATCCAAGTGCTCATCTTGTTACTGATTTTTGTTTCTCCACATAACCCCATAATTTTTGGATCTTTACACATTTCAGTAGCCATATGACCTAGTGAGTCTTTGGAAACAATTGTATCTGCATCAACAGTCAATATGAGCTCATAATTTTTAGCCATTAAACCTGTGATCATCCATATATTCTTTAATAATTGGTACTCCAATTGAGACATTCTATCATTAAAGAATACCTTTTCCAAAAATGACATCATTATCACTTGAGAGTCTCTTTTACCTCTGTTACCAGGCTTAGAGCTTGTCTTTAATTCATATTCGGTACCACACTTAACAACACATAAAATAGGCACTCTTTTGGTTATATATCTATTTGCTTGTGAGATTGTATCATCTTCATTCTCTACTGAGTAATTGTAGAACCCTGAATATACTTTTGCTTTATTGTGTCTTTTTTCTCCATAAGCAACCGCAACATAAGAGTGTGCCTCTACTTTACTTGGATCAACAGAAAAATCATCAATTAATTCCAATACTAATTCAGGTGTAGTTTTTGCATTACCACTCCCTTTTATTAATCCATCACATACAATAACCAATAGCTTATGGGTATCAGGATAGCCAGTGTTGCAAATAGAATCCAATGTATTTTTAATTCCCTCTTTTGATTCAGAGTAACATGTCACAAAGCAAATTGTATGCAAAAGAGGATATCCATATGGCATATAACCAGGATGTGGCTGGTTTAAAGCATTTTTGTGGATAAACTTTGGATCCAATGTGTTACTAAACCACAACTGTTTGCTGGTGTTTGTCTTTTTATTGTAATCCTGCAAAACAACTGATGTATATTCTGCTTGTTTTAAGTTGTCCTCATACAGTCGAGAACCTTGGAATTTATTGGAATCTTCCATCATTTGGTCAACTCCTTGATTAGGTGCCACAAACCATGCAAATATTAATGAACCCAAAAACTTGATAAATATTACACCGATGATAAGTGTTAAGGACATTGACAATACTACCTTTGATGTTACACAACCTACTGTTTCTGAATCAACGGTTCCTACTTTTGCTATTTGGATAAGACATTTCCCCATCTTTTGACCTTTTTGGTAGTCTGAAAACAAATATGTGATATCTGTACCTCCAAAGCCATTTTCAGATAAAATGTTGTACTCTTGAGGATAATTCTTTATGCTTTCTTTATTTAATAATTTTAATAATTTGATATCAATCACGTTACCATCATAAACAACCATGTTTTTGTTCTTTAAACTTTTAATATCATCCCATGTGTATTTTAAAATCCCCAAGGGTTTAATATCTCGTATTTTATTTTTGTTTACTGATATAGGGGAACAAAAATGTTTGTACAAAGATTCTTCAGCGTATGTATCCAAGCAAGGATAGTAACCATTTTTTATGAAGTAAGCTTTATCATTATTTTGGAAAACTTCTTCACAATTCCCGTCAACATTCTGAAACAGAAATGATAAATCCATACTATTTTTATTTTGAATCCCAAATGTTTCAATATCAGTATAGTTGTAAACAAAACCATGAATAAGAGTTTGATCTTTACTTAAATTTTTATAAGGAACATCTACCAAATCTGGTGTTTTACAAAACAATGTATCAAACCCAAATGTCAAAAATCCTATAAGTAAACCACAATAAAAAATCAATGAGATCAAAGCAATCTTTTCTCTCCAGGCCATCTCCATATCATGGTTTTTGAAACCAAAACGCTTTAACAATTTTGAAGGTGCCCAAAATGTAATTAAGTATGAGTAGAATATCCATAAAGAGTCTGATCTACCAAATTGGTCTTGATTTAAACCTTTCTTATTTGAAGATTTTTTCTTTCTTGATTTATAAGTATCAGAAGCGCTTATAAGAGGATTAAATCCAGTTGAAGAAGCAAGAACATATGCATTAGAATTTTGCTTGACTTTTTGTGCATAGTAAAAATTGGGGTTATTAGGATTATCCAAGTCATTTCTCTCAGGTTTTGTTAGTACTTTAACTTTAATTTCTTTTAATTTAGAATCTGAAGATTCTTCCAAAGAGTTTGTCATTAGAGTTTTATGATCAATTTTACACTGGTTAAAGGTTTAAAATAGCAGTAGTATTAAGTTCTATGTAAGTTATCTTTTTACAAGTTACAAAAAAGACATTTTTTTTCAGTGGTTTACTTTTGATAAAAACCTCACCATATTTCCTAAAACAAAAAAGAACAAAATACAATGGCGGCTAAATAATAATTAAATGTTGAGTATATAACAAAACTGTAAACCTAAGCTTCAGTTGTTTTAGAGCTTTTTTTAAATCTGCCCATCCACTTTGGTAACACAATGTTGACACCCCCGTTTCTTTGGTATTTGTTTATGAAGCTGATTATAGCTCTTCCGTATTTCAAAACTAAGAATAATGTAGAGAAGAATGCTCTGAATAAGGCCAATGCCGCAACAGAAACCAAAATAAAGACCAAGTATTTGTTCTTGTACATGTCTTTTGGTCCGTATATTTGAGTAATAACCATACACAGGACCAAGTTGGAAAGCATCCAGAATGTAACAATTCTGGTTCTAACATCTCTGTAGTAATCAGTATTCTTTTGTTTTTCATCAACCTTAACATCAACAGTTTCCGTGTCTTTTAATCTATTTCTAACTTCAATATATTTTCTATCAATATCTTGTGGCCATTCAGTACCTGTGATGACAGTTTTACCATCTGGACCAGCAGTAATGACAGCTTCAGATTTTGGCTTCTCGTCCTTAGTTGACCCTTTGGTACCCCACGATACATCATGGGTATTACACAAGGCAAAGATTTGTAGAGTACAAATAAATGTTGGCACCATAATCAAGTATTGAATGAAAGAATGGATTAAATGCCATGGATCCAAATATAGTATACTTGAGTAAGCATATAACCCATAAGTACTGAATAGAGAAACAATAATCTTAACAAACATGGAGTGACTTTCATGACCGTCCTTTAAAGTATGGAACGCAAAGTATAGACCAGTAATCAAAGCAAACAGAGTACAAATGGACAATATAACCATTGCAGTAATAAACAAGTGAGTAGCACCTTGTGGTCTGTTACCCATAGAAATAATGAATAAACCACAGATTGTAGAAATCAACAAGTACTTGAAGAACATGAACAAGTAAATACCGTTATGGATTAATTGAACCATGGATCCAGCTAAGAAGTAGAAAGTCAAATAAAAGTTGGCAATGGAGAACCAAGAGAACCAGAATTGAACAAATTGATAGAAGAACAAAACCAATAAAGCTGCCTTTCTAACTTTTGAGTGTCTAGTTCTGAAAATCTCGTAGAAGTGAAGTTTGGAGTACAAATCAGCAAACATGGCACCGTTTAACCAACGTCTTCTTTGAGAAATAAATTCAGGAATTTCTTCAGGAACATCAGTTTCACCAGTAGCTTCTTTAACATACTTTAATACCCACTTACAATCTTTCTTAGCAATCAATTCCCAACATAAAATTCTATCTTCAGCCAAGTACATGTTTGCAGTAAAGACATCAGTAGCAGCATTATCTTGAGTTTCACCCAAAAAGTATGAATGTAAAGGACCAGTACCATCTTCATTATTCTTCAAGGCTCTGTATCTGTATGAGGACAAGGCACCCGGCAAAACAGAAATATAACCAAATGTAGATTCTAATGGTTTATCCAAGATATTGGACATTTTATATTCAAAATTTTGAGAAGCAACCAATGGGTTAAGCAATTTTCTACCGTATTTACCCTTCATTGCAATAATTTGACCAGCAACACCAGCTACATTGGAATCCATATCAAATTGTTTCCACATATGGTACAAAGCGTTAGGACCTAATTTGGTACCAACATCAACCAATGTGATGGTATTAGGGTCTAAAATAGGAGAAAAGGCATTAAACAACCATCTATGAGAATTAATTTTTTTCTTATTTTCTTCCTTCAAACAGAACAAAATTTGACAAGGAACAACATCAGAAACATAATTCAGATCGTCATCAATAGAAATTTGTGTAGTTAGTTCGAATAAATGGGCTTGCACTGGAACACCATTAACCGAGCTCTTGGCCATATCTTCTTGGTAAACACCCAAAGAAATTAAGTAATCTAGAGATCCTCTGTTGATCTTGGATCTACCATCAGAAACAATAATGATTTGGACTTTCTTCCAAGCCTTTCTCCCCCATGTTCTTGACTTTTCTCTAGTACACAATTCGGTAACATTCTTCAAAATAGAATGGAGAGTTCTAGCCAAAGCATATTTATCTTCGTTATACATGGTAATACAAACAGCAATTTCACATTCTCTGTTCATATCAGCAAATCTCAATGAATACCCATCAGCTACAAAGGAGTCTGGGTCAGATGTACAAGCAGTGTATCTCATTTCAGTAAATTCCGGGGATGATTTGTTTGGCAATACATCAAGAATACCAGATGGTATAGGATTGTCTAAAGTTAAAATTTTTTCAGCTTTATTTTTAGAAACTTTAGGTCTAACAGTTGAGTTAGCTCTTCTGATATACTGTAAGTCATGGTGCTTGGTATCAAATCTGGTTTGTTTGAAAGTATCACCTGAGAAGTTAGATGAAGAGTATGATGAATAGCTATTCTTTCTTTCTTTATAAGATTCAACATTGTATGAACCAATATCAGAAAAATCAACTTCGCTGGTTGTAGGCATCTTAGATGGAGAGTCATAACTGTTATGGAATTGTCTCTCATAGTCATCATCACTGTCTTCTTCTAAGTTGTACAATACTGGAGCATCTCTAGTTGGAGACTCAAGTTTGACAGCTTCAGATCTGGAGATTTGCTTACCAGGAGATAGATCTATAAATTCATTTCCATGAATAGGAATTATATGGTTGTTGTTAGCTTTTCTTCTTGGAGAATACTTTAAAGCAGCTTTGGATGGGGAAGCTAAATTTAGAGTAGCATGTTCACCAAAAGAAGGATACGTGTTGCTTTTGGTTGGGGTTTGGTACACTGATCTCTCTTTAGAAGCAAAGTTGTTTTCCGAGTTGTCAAATTCGTTATCGAATCTTTGATCGATGAAAGGGTTTTTCATTATAAGTTTTATATTGTAGATTGGTTAGTTGATACTTAACTTCTCTTTTATATAAATTTTTTCTAAATTAATGATCATATAAACAAAGGAAAACAGAGCTGCTAATGATGAACTAAAAGCAAGTGTATAAATAAAAATATAGAATGCTCTTATGTTTTAAAACAAATGAATCCCAGATGTTTTTTTTTTTCTTTTTTAATGATTTTGTTTACAGTAAGCTCTCCCGTTTGGGAAAATGTATAAGGGGCAACGTGACACCAAATTTTTTCTAAAACAGGTCACATGACCATGTCGGATATATTCACTTTTCATATATTTTTAAAAAAAATTTGAATGAGATGAGTTTATGTTTAAGCAAAGGTTAATATTCCAAAAAACCCCCGATCACTGCCCCAGATATCATGCTCTTTAACACTGATAAATATACATTCAACATTATAAGGCGATATTCTATTAAAAAAGAACTAGAACTATCGCCAGAGCATATACAACTAGTTACTAAATGGATTGACAGTTTTAATAAAGATATTGTGCCCAAAACATGCATGAACATGCAATATGTGAGATCATCGGGACCAGGTGGTCAAAATGTGAACAAGCTGAGTACAAAATGTTCACTCGAGATATTGAATATTAAAAAATCTGGATACAGTCTTGAAAAGGGAAGTAAGCACAGTGGCTTACAATGGATTCCACAACCTTTGCTGCACATGATGATTAATGGTAACTCAAAAACTGACTATAATCAGACAAACCTAATGAAACTATATTATAAACCACAAAAGGATTCCATAGTCATACAATCTGATTCCGAGAGAAAGAGAAACTTGAATGAGGCAGACTGTTACGCTAAGTTGCATAAATTATTTCAAGAGGCTTTCTTCGTAGAGAAGGAAGTTTCAGCTGTGAATAAAGAAAAATGGAAACGTATTTCTGAACGAGAGAATGAGAAAAGACTCCAGCAAAAGAAATTCAATCAAATGAAGAGGAAATTGTATAAAGGTGATTAAAGACAGCTATTATTATCTATATAACAAAAAAAATAAATTATTCAAGTCCCAATAATTCAGAAACTTTTTGTCTCTTGGTAGGAGCTGGATTTTCATTGCTACCAGCACTTTCAAGAGTTCTCTTTTTGTTGGCTTGTGGCTTTGGAATGACATATGAGTCTTCATCTTCCTCATCGCTATCAATTTGATACAATCTGACATCAAATTCTTCACTTTGCTCTTTTTTGAGTTTCTCATCAACAAATTTGTGAACTCTCAATCTAGCCTCGTTTTGAACTTCTTCTCTTTCATCAGAGAATTCTCTCTCGATACCCTTATACTTGATAATGGAGCTTAAAATAGAAATTCCTAATCTATTCTTCTTATTGATCTTGTCTAGTTCATAACACTTTTCACATAATAATTGATAGGCACCAAAGAATGCCTTTGTAACCCATCTCAATCTGAAAGTACCTGCTGTGACATTTTCACTTGGACTCAATGGGTTTTCAACAACCAAGGTGTACATATCTGGAGGACCTCTTCTTGGGCCCCTTGGAGTGGTCAATTCTGGATGAGATCTCTTTGTAATGTATCCAAATGTTTCTTCTCTTAATGATATACCAACAGCTTCATAGTTGAAATGCACACCATATAGTTCAAAGAACTCTATAAGCAAAGTACCCAAATTGTCTAGAGCATCAATGCACTTGGCAGATATTTTTGGATGTAATTTCAAAAAGGAATAGCACAAACAAACCATGGAAAACCCACCTATACCACCGAATCTGACATTATTCAATCTTCTAGAGGATAAGAATTGCTTAACAACCAAAACCATCTCTCTTAAACCAGATATCTCAGCAATCCATCCTGAAACCATTTTAGCAACGGTAATACCACCAGCTTGCTCAAAACAAACATCAAAGTTGATTCCTGATTCAGTTTCAACAAACTTGATAATTGGAATTCTGGCATTGGCTATGACTTCAACATTGGTGGCTAGCTTTTTATACTTCAAGAAAGAAGACAACTCGTATAAACACGATTTATGGTTTTTGTTTTTGAATTCAGATAAAACACAACAATCGATATCACTTTCAGGCAAATACAAATCAGTGGCATATGAACCAAATGGTAATAGTTCAGCGTCTGACCAAAGTTGCTTGACTGCATCACACAGACGAGTAAGAGCTTTATTTCTTTTTAGAATTTCTTCTTTGGAAGGAGAGATATACTTGACAAAGGCACTGACTTCTGTGTTTAATTGTGCTGAAACGTCTTCTTCAGTTTCCTTCTTGAATAGCTTTTTAGACAAAGACATCCAAGGGTACTCACTTACGATGGGGAGCTTTTGTGGGTTATATTTATCATCGTCCTCTTCACTTTCTTTAGACACCACTTCTTCATCTTCGCTTTCAAATTGTATAAAGTCCTTGTTATCAGCAAGATTATTAGGATCATCTGATTCTTCCTCAGAATCGTCTAACACAATTTCGCTAGTTGGCAGTAAATTCTTTGGGTCATATACATCATCCTCATCCTCATCATCAAGCACAACAATATCCTTTTCAGGTTCTTCGTTTTCATCAACAAGATCCTCCATGTCAAATACAATGTCTTCATCAGATCCATCTTCAAAGCCATGGATTTCATCGTCAGGTGTTTGCGACACATCTCTAGCAATATCCATATACTTTTCTTCATGTGTATCATTATCATTGAAAACAGCTAACTTCTGCTTCATAGCATTGAAACTAGACTTACGCATTCTTTGAGGGTTGTTTGTGGATTTTTTGGCCTTTCTATCTTTCATGCCCTTCTTTGCTGGTGGATTAGCACAGTCTTTTTTATTTTTCACAAAACTGTCATTTTTGGCTTTATTTTTGAGTTTCTTGTTGCTTGTATTTTTCATCTTCAAACCATCATTTGGATCATTCGAAAGTCCATTTCTTTGGTTGAATGTAAGATGATGGGGATTCTCCTTCTTAGGTTTATTGGATGTGTTTGGGGATTTTTTTTTCTTATTACCTTTCTTTTTGTTTGTTTTAAAAGGAACATTTTTAAAACTAATATTTTCACCCATGTTGTGTTATTTTAGTTCTGAGTATTGGGTATACTAAATGATATCTTCTTTATTTTGGGGTTCTCCATTTATGTTATGTTGAATGAACATCGAAGTCTAGCACAAAAAAACACTAGCAAAATTATCAGAATGTTTATGGAAGCAGAAAAAAAAAAAAGAAACGAAAATTTGGTAATGGAAAAAAAATACATATAAAAAATTTTAATATCCGACGGATATAAGAAAAGTAAATATCAATATCTTTAACTTTTTAATATATCAGGTATGTTTGCAAAATTGGTCAACCAACCAATAGACTTTTGCTTTTGAATAATCTTGTCGGTTTCTATATCCTTGGCTTGAACACGATTTGAGGAGATTTCTTTTCCTGTGACTGAATCAAAGTATCTCATTCTGGTTTGTTCCAGAATCTCAATACATTGGTTAACTGTGAAGCCTTTTTTGTCCACGCCATGCATGATAGCTCTATAAACCATGTGTCTTCTGGAATATTGCTTGTCCAATGCCGGCGAGAGCTTTCTCCATGCAGATCCGTACATTTCATTCATTTTTAAAATTGATGCCTTTGCTGGTGTTGAGATTGTGAATTCATTCCACAAATCTACCACTCTTTTAGGGCACTTCACAAAGTCATAAACAGGAATATCCTGCTCACAAATAGGTGAATGATGGGTTTTATGTGCATTTTTGATCACTTGAGATACAGTGGCTATATTGTGACTCATAATTTCTGCATTTGAAGTGTTTTCAACATCACTTATGTGCACACCTGTTGGTGAAGGTTCATACTGAATACCTTCATCCTCCATAAAACTCGGTCTTACGGGAGCAGTCATACTTGTAAAAGTATCCATCTCCTCCAGAGGCTTATTTAATAAAAATTCCATATTATATGGCAAAGACTGTGATCTTGTATCTTCCGTATGCTTGAGTAGTGCTTTTTTGTTTTTAGTTAATGAATCATTGACTTGATTATGTTGTTTGAGAATTTCAGCAAAAATCTTACTTGCCTTTGCACCTCTGTTTCCACTACTGTTCTTTCTAACGTACTTATTTACTTTGTTATTGCTGCTTAGGTGTAAAGAACCTGATTCGTTATAGTCACTTACCTTTGACATTGTTTGCGATCTAACAGATGATGCAGAATCCTCTTTCAAACCGGACATACAATTGATTAAAGAATCTCTATTCTTAATTTCTTTTTGTAGATACTGGTTTATTATGTTTGTTAATTTCGTTATTGTTTGTTTTTGAATGAATATCTCATCTTGTAATAAAATTCGTTCAAACTCAGATTGCTTAGTGATATTTGCATTTTCTTGAGTCAATGAATGTATTCTTTGTTCCAGCAGGATGTTTTCCTCTTCTAGCTTTAAAAGTTTATCATTAGATGCGTTATTCTCAGGTTTAGTAGATGAAAATGTATTTGTATTTTTAAAATCAGGCCAATTTTTGAAGGAAGAAAGTCCATTTAGCATCTTTGCTGGTAGAAGAAGGTTTTCGTCTTTATGAAAGCCAGTAGAAATGTCATTTGTCATCGGGGTCAAATTAAAGTCAAGACAAAAAGTATCTTGTTCGATCATTATATTAAAAATATGTATAATGTATTATTATTTGGTATTTTATTTATTTATACTAATCATTCAAGATATGACAAGATACATATTAAAATAATAAAATTGACTAAAATGTCAAGACATTAACTTAGAACAAAGCATCTGAGTAAAAAAATATATATTCTAAACGACCATAAATATTAATCAGAAACTTGTCAGGAGTTTAAATACTTAAGCAACCATTTAAATTCGCAGTATTATTCTGGTTCCAGTATTTCAAAAGATTAAAGTTCTTAAGATAATGGAAGCCCTTGATCAAACGGAATATTCAAAAAAAAAACACGAGATTTTTTTTTGGATGTCCATATTTTTTTTTCTTAGTTAAATAATCATACGATGCCTTGAGAGGTTAATCAGCTTATATAAACAATTTTTAGAATACACAGATTCTTTTACCCACACAGAGAATTCTGGTCATAATAAATGATATGGAGCCAGCCACCATTAGACAAGAACTGAACACAATAAACCAATTGTACTTTTTTTGACTATTCCCATCACCAATGATCTTACCACAAATGGCAAAGACAGGCAAGGTCAGTATAGCCTGAAGCATGTAAGCAGTTGAATATTTCTTTCCAAACTCGGATGTTGTACAAATTTTGGATATGCAAACAGGTGTCAATGAGAAAATGGATGCATTACTGAATCCGTATAGAACTACATATGCCCATAGCATTTTTGTATTTGTTCCAAAACCCAACCATAGCACAAAGTTCCAAATGACACATGTGCATGCACATATAATAATAACATTATAACTACCGTATCTCTGCGCAGTCATACCTTGTGCCAGTCTTGCAAAAATACCTACAGCGTTTAAAATTGTAGACATCAAGTATGCAGTACTTGAAGAGTTACCGGCTAGTATAGCGTATGATGTGAAAAAGGTACCCGATACTGTCATACTCACTTCACACAATGATAGCCCCAGTGCTGATGATAAGAATCTCATGTCCTTGAAGTATTTTATATTGAAACATGTAGAGAAGTACCACTTGATCAAGTCTGCCTTGGTTTTGAATTGCTGTTTAGGATGGTCTTCAGGATGTCTATTTTCTCTACCAAATACTGTAGCTAAGGTTAAGCAAAATAAACAAAACAAAGAGACGATTCTGACTGCCCACGTAAACCCAACCTCTGTATAAAGTTTTTTCAACGTAATGGGAAACACCAACCCGCCTAACGAACCACCTAGTGTATTGATTGAATTGGCTATAGGTCTTTTCACATAGAAGTGTGTATTGGTGACTGACACAAGTGGAGTTGTGCATATCCCACACCCCATACCAGAAACAACGGAAAAAGACAGAATGAACTGCCACAGCTCTGTGCAATTCCCCATGGCAAACATTCCTCCAAAGTACATCAACGTCCCCAAGATCATGGGCTTCATCCCACCGTTTCTATCAAAGTAAGCACCTGTTAATACAGTAGACACAAATGCAATTGCTAGGTATAAAGAAAAAATCCAGGAAATAGTTGTCGATTGTATGTCTTTCAATTGGTTTTTGGAGATGTAGGCTTCGATGGCACCCAATGAGTTGATGAATCCAAAAACAGGAAGTAAGCCGAAGAATGTGCCTACAATTGCCAGCCAACTCTTCAATTCGTTTCTGTCTCCTGGATAATGATCAGGGTTGTAGCCCTCAAACTCATAATGAGGTCCCTTTGAGTCTTGCGACTCTCTGGCATTGTTTTCTTCAAAGGTCATGTCATTGCTATGTATGATACTTAAATCTTCAATAGATTCACGCGGAACAAATCTATTGATTGCTGTGTTATCAATTGAGTTATCACCAGACATTTTGTACTATTATTTTGGTTTTACTATTAACATATTTGCAGATTTCTCTAAATATGATTAAACAACCATAAGAGTCATTTTATATATGTTCAAGAAAAAAAATAAAAAATAAATCAATTTAGCGGGATTTTATTCTCCGAATAATGTCTAATCCACAATTATTAGTCATGATTTTAAACACACTTTACTAGCAACAATCGTAGATAAGATATATATATATATATTTAAATTTATTTAAATGCTCTTTAAGACATTTTCAGCAGAGGTCAAGTCAACACCAACCTTGTCTGGTTCATCAAAGACTTGTAAAACATCACCATTGCTGTCAACAACAATGGCGGATCTGTGGCCTCTGATGTTACCGAAGAACTTGATGGAGTCTTCAAACAACAAGTCACCTAGCTTGGCAAATTCACCCTTGGAGTCACTGAAGACTCTGACTGGGATTTCGGTAGTCTCTGGATCAATCTTCAATTGCAAGTCCTTGAAGGCCTTGGTAACGAATGGATCGTTGATGGTGGTGATGAAGATTTGGTCAACACCCTTGCTCTTGAATTCAGTTAATTTGCTGATGTATCCTGGAACATGGGTCAAGGTACAGGCAGGAGAGAAAGAACCTGGTAATTGAACAATGATGGTCTTACCAGCAACTTTGGCAATTTCATCACCCAAGTTGATGGCGTTACCTGGAGAGTCTTCAAAGATACCGTTTGATAGGGCTGGAGTCTTGGAGGTTAATTTGTCACCGATCTTGAAGGATCTCTTGGATAATAGTTGGGATTGTTTGGCTAATGTTCTGAACATATTGTGTGTTTGGTTTATATATCTTTTTTTTTTTTTTGAATATTTACACTGATTATGAAACTAAGGGTGTGTGTATAAAAAAAAAAATTGATTAACCCACATATTTAATTGTTTACATAGATGGTAAAAAAAAGAGTGTAAAAAATGTATAATCGGTATTAATTTTTTTAAAAATGTAAACATAATTTACAATTTTATTAATAAATACACGTGACTTATATGTAAACAATTTAAAAAAAGCACGTGACTGATAATGAAAAAATAAGGGGATTTAATCAATTCTCCCCTTTAATTGTAATATATTTCATTAGTTAAAATTAAAAATACACATACTATTTAAAAAAAGAAGAAAATAATTTTAATTATAAAAAATAAAATATTCTCTTCTTGTTATTACACTATATATATAAAAATACACTTTTTAATTCTATTTTTTTTTTTTTATAATATCAAAATATTATTATTATAAAACCACCAAAGAAATAAAAATGAATAATAGAGCTATATTATCTGAACAAGAAAGCTTTGACAACACTTCTTTTATATCCTTCATAAGTTTTTATGAAAGCAGTGAAAATGTCTCAAGACCCAAAAAAGCCTACACTGTTTATCCTTATTACGCTTCATCCCCTCCAAAAGAAGATACTGTTGAAAAAATTAAAAATGCATCAACTATTGATCACAAGGAATTATCCAATAGCATTGACATTATGAATAAAAGAGATGTTGATGAATGGATTAAAAAATTAAACAGTAACATTGAACAACTGCAAATGATGAAATCCTTGAAGACTTGTTTTGGATGTGCTTTAATCTACTTTGTAATTTTCGGAATGATGAATGGTTGTTTGAGTGTCTTAAAGCCGTTGCTTTCTGAAATTCATGGCGACTTTAAAGCTAATGTAATAATATATCCATTTTTGATACTATCATTCCTATTAGTTCCAGCATCAACTAATCTTTTTGAATTATTCAATGCCAATGTAAATGTTGCTGTTTTATTAGGGTCATGTACTTATATTACTGGATTGATTATCTTGGCTTCATTTGCTTATGAATACTACGCAAATGTTGTAGCTATGTCAATAATGGGTTTGGGAACATCAATGCTATTGTTACCAACAACCAGATCATTAAATACTTGGTTTTATAAACATAACTGCTTGGTCCAGAGCATGCTTTGGGTTGGCGCAAGTCTTGGAACATTAATCATGCCTTATACCCTAAACATTTTTATCTCAAAGTACAGTCTAAAAATTGCCTTCACATATTTAGTTGTTTTAAGCGCTTTTCTCTTATTCATTGCTGGATTTAACTTTACGGAAAACTTGGACTATTTGCTTAGAGAAAAGTTATTGCAAAGACAGGAACACTTGAATAGCGATGAAGAAGATGATTTAAGCTTGGGAAAAATAAAAACCATGTCATTTGCTTTAATTATTATAACAACTATAATAATAGAAAATACAACCAGGTACTTTAAAATAAACATCGGGTATTTATTCATGTCAAATGGCGTGGGCTTCAACTCTGTAGACAACTACTATGCAGTACTGAACTGTTCAGGAGTCATTGGTGCCTTAGTTGCTGGTATCTTAGCAGATCTTGGAATTAATACCAATATATTACAGATTATCTCTTTGTTAGCAATTGGATTAACCAACATTTTGATATGGGCTCCAGGTTTTTATGGAGTATCCCCAAAAATGAATATAGCCGTGGTATTACAGGGCTTTTTGCTCAGTGTTTTATGCACTTCGAATTCATTAAGCATTAATCTGAAATTTAAAAAAAATGATTTTAATACCAAATTCTCAGTTTTGAGTATGATACAAAGTTTAGGAACATACCCTATATTCAAACTATTGGAAATGCAATCGGACAAGAGCAACAAATATTACTTTATTTGTATGGCAGCTATATTCATGGTAACTTCACTATTACCATTTGCTACATATGTTTCAGACATAGTGAAAAAAAAAGAATCAAAAGATGAAAAGAATGCATATATTGATTTATATACCTAATTATAACTATCCTTCATTTTTCTTTTTTTTTTTTTAGAAAAAATAATTTTGGTTTTTATTAATAAAAGCTGTTGACATGAGTGTTAAATCCGGTAAAGACACAATTTTTTGTAACAAAAAAAAAACAAAACACATTTTCACATTTTTTTAGAAAAAAATAAGAAAAGTTATATCACCAATGTGGTGTAATTGCCTATTTGGGAAACATATACACTCAGAGTTTCCTATTATGGGAAAAATTATAATTCTAAAACAATTTTTTAAAAAAAAAAGCAAAAAACAAAAAAAGGTATTTTCATAACTTTTTTTTTTAGTATCCAGGTTTTGAATAAATCGATTCTTTCCACATTCATTTTCTCTCTCTTTCTTGATTAACTGAACTTTCATATAATATTCATTATCTTTGAATTAATTCAGAAAAAGAAAGAATACTAAAAAACCAAGTTCAATAAAGTTATTATATATCAAAAATGGGTATCGATCACACTACTAAGCAACACAAGAGATCCGGTCACAGAACCGCTCCAAAGTCTGACAACGTCTACTTAAAGATGTTAGTCAAGTTATACGCTTTCTTAGCCAGTATGTAATAAAAAAAAAATAACAATATAGTTAATGAAATTGATGAATTGAAATATACTTTATAAGTTTATTTTGCTTTATCGTTCATTAAAAATATCTTTTAGCGAAATCAATTAAGAAGAGAATGGGTGGATCACTTGATATTTTCTTTCTTTTGTTTCAATAAGGAGTTTTTAAAGAATTTGATAAACGAATCACTATTAAAGTATGTTTTCTTGTTTAGTTAATTATTCTTTAATGATTGATTACAACAATTCTTCCAATAAGATTACTATATTTTGCTTCTAATTTTACAAAAGGTCTTACGAAATATTGAATACCATTATTCATTATTTTATCAATTATATTTTACATATAAAAAGGATAAACAGATTTTGCTGTGATAAATGGAATAACCAAACTTTTATGAGAGTTAACTTTCTCCCATGGTGACTTGGTTAGTTGCATCTCTGTTTTTTGCTTTTAATAGCAAAAAAGAGGATGCCTGTTTTAGTGAAATATATGTTTAAATTTCTGCGAGTATATTAACCTAACAAAAGAGTTTATACTTTTCTGTTATTTTAATGTGCGGCCCATGGGGTGGCCAAAGTGATTATTTTTGTATTCTATTTTTTAGTTAAAAGAAAATATAAAGATTAATCATCGACCTTTTTGAGCAGAATATACTTTCTTTTTTATATGTGTAATATATGGTTATTCATAGAGAGTTTAGAAGAACAATATTAAACCGGAAACGAAACATAAAATAAACATGATTCTTTGTCATCTTATTTTGTGGTTTATATTATTATTATTTGATGTGTTAGTGAACACACTTGTAGTAATAATATAAACTATGAATATTATGATGTGAAACTTTTAATTTTTTGTTTATTTTTTTCCTTAATTTGTTCATAACTAATAATTCAATGAAAACTATGTTATTATGCATATATTTGGAAAAACTGTTACAAATCAAAAAAAAAAAAAAGAAATATTGATTAAACTTAAGAAAACATACTTTTCTACTTGTTTAAGAATAATTCTACGAAACTTTTGTTCAACCTTTATCAGTTGGACGTATTGGAACGGGGAACGAATACTAACATTATTTAATAACAACAGTTTTCAATGAATTTGTTTATGTTATGAAATTGGAAAAAAATGAAACAAAAAAAATTAAAAACCACATCGTCTTCTTTATTAAAATAAAGAAATTATCATAGTGACTCACTTCATTTTCTTGATTAATTGAAACTATTCAATTATTTGAGAAAATCAATTTACTAACAATTAATTATTAATATCAATTTAACATTCATAAATAGGAAGAACTGACGCTCCATTCAACAAGGTCATCTTAAGAGCTTTATTCTTATCCAAGGTTAACAGACCACCAGTCTCTGTTTCCAGAATTGCCAAGGCTTTAAAGCAACAAGGTGCTTCTGAAAAGACCATCGTTGTTGTCGGTACCGTTACTGATGATGACAGAATCTTCGAATTCCCAAAGACTACTGTTGCCGCTTTGAGATTCACTGCTGGTGCCAGAGCCAAGATCTTAAAGAACGGTGGTGAAGCTATCACTTTAGATCAATTAGCTTTGAGAGCTCCAAAGGGTCAAAACACTTTGATCGTCAGAGGTCCAAGATTAGCTAGAGAAGCTGTTAGACACTTCGGTATGGGTCCACACAAGAACAAGGCCCCAAGAATCATGTCTAAGGGTAGAAAGTTCGAAAGAGCTAGAGGTAAGAGACACTCCAGAGGTTTCAAGGTCTAAGCAATTTGCATTTGAAAATTATACAAAAAAATTAATAAATTATAAACATACTAATGTTTTCTTTTATTTCTTTTCTATGCTTTTTTAACAATACAATTAAACCTGAAACAAACTTTTGCAAAACAAATACTTTTTTTTAAATTATGTGATATGTTTTTATAATAAAAAGTACCTTTTTATATATATTTGCATTTTCATTAATTAATACCAATTTGTTTTGTAATATAATTTTATATACATTAAACTGAGAAAGAATAAAGAAAACTTAGTTTATAATTAATAAAAACTAGGATTACGATTAAAAAGATTTATTATTATGTTTTATTATTGTATTTTGTAGTTGTGGATAGTTGTATGGTTGTTACCCTGCTCAAAATTAAACGACATAACTACCTAAAGTAGACATGTCCAATATAATTGTATATTTTTTTGTTACATAAAAATTTTTTTGTTTTTTCTTAAGCCACTTTCTTTCCAAATTGGGAAATAATCTATTTGCAATATTTCCCAATTTTTTTGAAAAAAAAATATCTTGGATTCTAACATTTTTTGTCATTTTTCTTTTTGCATTTCTCCATCAATACTTTAGCAAAAAAAAAATAATCTTACTCTTTCTTAATTTATAATTTTTAATATATATACACCTCTTACAATAATATCATTATTCATCATTTCTAATAAAGAAAATACATTACAAATAAAACCATAGTTAATTTATAGAAGCAATGCCAGGTTATTCCGTTAGGTATGTAGCTCTTTAAACCCAGACTATTGGATACAAGTTATTTTGAAAGAAACTGACTAGGTTTTATATTGCTAAGAAATGGCGAAACGTTTATTATTTTTATGTTGATATTGTTATTGCGACAAAAAAAAACACTAAAATGATGTGGACCTACCTTCTTCAGTAGTAACTTAAAATTCTGTACTTTTTACTCTTCTCAAAACTGCCGCTGTTGAAAAGCCATGTTATTATGGCTTATATTTTATTTGTCTTTGAATGGTTTCAAGCTTTAATCTCGTTTTATACCACAGTATAAAATTATTAAATAGTTTTTGATTCCATTTCTTTTAGGAAATATAAAATCCAGATTAAATTCAAAGAACTTAAAATTTTTTTTTTACTAACTAGTATTATTTTTTTGATTTAAAAAAATATCCTCTCTATTCAGCAATGAACAAATGGGACTTCTTAATTGATGTTTATTCTCATTTGTTTGTTTTTTGCTATTAGTTAGTATATGCCTCATTTTTTTTATCATTATAAATTTTTTTATTATTCAATATTATTTCATAAATAGAAACGTTCCAGCTCAAGAATTCATCAACGCTTACGCCGTCTTTTTACAAAAGCAAGGTAAGTTAGAAGTTCCAAACTACGTTGACATTGTCAAGACCTCCGCTGGTAATGAAATGCCACCACAAGATGCTGAAGGTTGGTTCTACAAGAGAGCTGCTTCCGTTGCTAGACACATCTACTTGAGAAAGCACGTCGGTGTCGGTGCTTTAAACAAGTTATACGGTGGTGCCAAGAACAGAGGTGTTAGACCAAACAAGCACGTCGATGCTTCCGGTTCTATCAACAGAAGAGTCTTACAATCTTTAGAAAAGATTGGTGTTTTAGAAAAGGCTCCAAACGGTGGTAGAAGAATTTCTGAAAACGGTTTCAGAGATTTAGATAGAATTGCCGGTCAAATCGTTGAAGATGAAGAATAAATTATTTTGCTTTAATTATCAAAATACTTTCATTTACTCATTTATTACGATGTTTTTATTATAAGATTATATATGTTTTATTATGAACAATAATAAAAACACAACCAACAAAATCCCAAAAAAACAACAAAACAAATAAAATTATCATTAGGTTATCATTTAAGAACATTTACTTTTTTCAATTTTTTTTTTTCATCTAATTTAATTAATTAAACTTGTTAATATATATATATATATACTTATTTCGTAAATAACATAACTTGTAACTGTTTTTCATATATGCAGTCAGTTTTTTTTTTTTTTTTTAAAAAAAAAAAAAGTTACAATATATACAATATGCCACTTAAATAATGACTTAGTTTCTGTATGGATGGTATTCTCTTGGGCCATTGTTTCTGTAACCACCTCTTCCACCTCTGAAGCCACCTCTGCCTCTTCCACCTCTGAAACCACCTCTTCCACCTCTGAAGCCGCCTCTGAAACCACCTCTATTGTCATCGAATCTATTATTGTTACCGTATTCGTTGTTGTTATTGTAGTCACCGTTGTTGTAATTGTTACCGTAGTTGTTGTTGTTGCCGTAATCTTGTTGATCACCTATGACAGGAATGCTATTGTTGCTATCAGCGTCATTAGTGCTACCCATCATACCTGGGGCTTGTTGCATGTTCATCATCATCATTTGCTGTTGACTTTGTTGCATTATTTGATTGACATCCAAACCATGTTGCTCAGCCATTTGTCTATAATTTTCTTGCATTACAGTCCAGTATTGTTGCATTTGTTGAGGATCCATTTGTGGCATGTTACCATCAAATTGGTTGTTTCTACCTCTTGCAGGAGTAGCTAAAGAAGCCTTTTGTTCAGCTCTTTTGATTTCAACATCTCTACCATTGTAGTCAATGAATTTCTTGGCAATCAAAGGTTCAATGACAGCTGGAGAATCATAAGTGATGAAACCAAACCCTCTGCACATACCGGTATTCTTGTTGATCATTAATTGAGCATCCAATACATTACCGAATTGAGAAAAGAATTCCTTGAAACCCTTTGGCTTGATTTCGGCTGGTAAACCACCAACGAAAATCTTACCAACTTTATCTTGTTCAGTCTTTGGAATGGCTCTCTTTGGATCAATGACCTTACCATCTAAAACATGTCTGGTTGATAAGACTTCTTCAACAGATTTAGCACTTTCAAAGTCAACAAAACCGTAACCTTTAGATTTTCCGTCTCTGTCCTTTCTTATAGAGACGCTTTCAACAGCACCGTACTTTAAGAAGTAGTCACGAAGATCGTCTTCAGTGGTATCCCAATTCAAACCACCAACAAACATCTTTTTGATTTCAGATGATAAGTCAGCCTTAACAGGACCGGTGTTTGTTTCTTCAATTTTTTCAGGAAGAGCACCAATATCTTGTTTAATTTCCGGGATTGGATTGACTGGTTGCTGTGGTTCAGGGATATTTTCTTTAATCTCTGGAGTTTCAATTGTAGGAGGAGTAGGAGCAGCTTCCTTTACTTGTGGTTGCTCAGGAATTGGAGCAACTTCAACTGGCTTTGGAGCATCACCATAGATGTCATCGAAATCGTCATCAGAAAAACTCATCTTGATTATTATTATTGTTTATTACTTGCTTTACTTGACTTGTATCTATTTTTTTTATATGAAATATATAAAAAATTTGTATTTAAAATATATGTTTTATTGTTTTTTTTGGTTTTCGAGATCTATAAGATTAACTTAATCTACGAAATAATAATAATATTGAAAATAATAATAAAAAATTCACTTATACAGTTTTTTTAAACAAAAGATTAATTTTTTTTTTGAAAATTTCTTTTGAAGATGTGTGTATAGATTAAACAGAAATGTAAATGATTATAATGCTTGTGGTTATTCTTTTTTTAATATTGTAGAATTATAGCAACAGTTATAATGTTTTCAGTCTTGTGTAATTTTTTTATTGGTTATTTATGAATTGTTTTCAATTAAAAAAAAAACAAAATAGTAAAGTATTAAAAAAAACACTTTAACACCCTTTAAAGAACAACTTTTTATGAAAAGACGTCAGCAATTCTTCTAAAAAAAAAAAAAAAAAGAAATTTTTGGAGTTTTTTCTGAAAACAGCAAAAACAAAGTAATGGTCGGGTGACTATACTGCACACTTCCTAATTAGGAAAATGTCAATTATTATCGGGCAATATATACTGTTACATGGTAGCGTTGTTAATATATATTTTTTTCAACAACAACCACCAACATCTTCTTCCTTCTTTCGAATATCAACAACCTCAACCTCTTCTTCCTCTTCATATCTATCGTAGTACCCTCTACTTACAAGATCTTGAATTATTCTTTCAAACGCCACTTCAACTCCACTTGAATTGCTTCCTTGGATTTTGCAACTCACTTCGTAGTTTCCTCCAATGCTTATGATATTTCCGTATAAAGATTCCAATTTGAACATCAATTTCAAAACATGTTCATGAGTTACTTGCCTTTCCTTATACAAATCTGTTTTGTTTCCTATCAGATATATCTTGCTCTTCCTGGTATTGTTATTCAGCCACTCAACTATCCAGTAGTCCAGTAAAGATTCAAATGACTTTAAGTCACTAATGTCATAAACCAGTATCAATCCATGTGTTTTTTTATACATCAATGGGTTTAAAGATTTTCTAAACCTTTCCTGGCCTGCTGTATCCCACATTATGATTTTGAAAAATCTATTATCGAGGTTAATCATCTGTGTTTTTATGTCTATACCAATGGTGGATCCTGTGCTAATTTCCAAGTCATTCATATCATTGTTCAAAGGACTTTCTATCAACTTTTCATAGTCAGACAGAGAATAAGCCTTTTCTTTTCTCAATTTTATGGACCTTATTTGGCTTGAATGGTTTTCTTCACCTCCGAATAGCTTGTTTTCTGTGTTCATTAAATGCTCTTCTTTACTAATAGTCTTCAGCTCATTGCAATAACGTAAAATAATGGCTGTTTTTCCTACATTACTGTCTCCCAACAACAACAATTTAATATTATCCGCATTTCGTTCCATTTCTGGAGTTATTACTCTTTGGTTAAGTCTGGTTTCATCCTTAGTTACTTCCAAGTTCTTGGATTTTGATCTTTGTTTGTATTCAGCAGATACATTCAGCAGTGAATTTCTATTCTGCGATAGTTGTCTTTTCGGAATTATTAGCCTCTGCTCTTGGTGGGCATCGTTGTATTCAGACTTGTATGCTTGTGAAGGTTCTTGTGTCACTGTATCTACAAGCAATGATTGTGCCTTTCTCTGTCTAAGCAGTCTTCTCTTATCTCTACCACTTAGTTCTTCCATTTTACGTGTGTGTCTTTGGCTCTATATAATTTTCGATGTTGTTGTTTTTTAAAAAAAAAAATAAAAATTAAACTGTTGAAGAAAAAATAAAAAAATGAAAATATTGACATTCCCATTACATTGAACAGATTTGATAATTTTTTTTTTACTTTAAAATAAGAGGAAACATCATTTTTTTTTTTTAAAAAGAAAATTTATATACCGAATGGAACGATCAATGCGACATTCTCCAATGTGGTTTCATAGTCACAATACTTAAGCATGTTACTATCACTGTCCCATTCTTTCTTACACCATTCCAATCTTCCTTCATCTATAGTTCTTCTAGCAATTAAACCTACTTCAGTTCTTTGATCTACATTTAAACCAGTGAAATGCTCACCTTTACTCTTTTCACTTTCTTTGTAAGAGCTTGTGGCATATGAACTAACCTTGGTCAAACATTTAAAGAAATCTTCATAAGTTATATCTTCTTTACTTTCATCTATAATTTTCTTTATGTACTCAGGATTGATGTAATCTCTGCTGTTGCATGCGTGTCTGCAGCACATTGCAATGACTGTTCCCTTTTTGTTTGGAATCTTGGACATGCATCTCAAGGTTAAGTCTGTGGCACTACCACACAGGTGCTTACTTATGGCTAAAGTATCGTTTTCATCATTCAGCATCAATGACAAGTCAATGTCCTTGATATCACATTTGAATCTTTCCAAAATGATCTTTTCATTTTCAAGTTTTATATCCTTATCGAACTTCATTCTGTTATTCCCTCTATCGATTAATATCGATTTTTTGATTTTCTTGTTATCTTTCAAACTCAAAGATGCATATCTTGATAATTCTGCTCTTCCACAACCAAACTCTACAATGTTGATTTCATCATCTTTGATGATATTTCTCATATGACTAATAAGGGATGATTGTTGAACAGCATGCTTCAATTGGCCCCCAATTAAACTTTGCACTCTGTTGATCTCAATACTTTCATCCTTCAAAATCTTTGTATCCAATTCATCAAATACCAAGGTTTTCAATACTTCAATAGTCTTCAAGATCTTGGCTTCATCAACATCATTGGTTTCCTTTTCTTTACCCAAGTTGAAATTCTTCTTGAACCACTTTTGCTCATCGTTCATTTGTAGCATCTTCCCCTTGGTACATTTCTGTACGTGCTTCTCCAGTTCCTTTTCCCAACATGAATGGTTCTTGTCCAATGGACATGGAATTCTCTTTCCAAGAACACTGTCAACTTTGCTGAAATCATTGTGTTTTTTACGTCCTTCTAGTTTCTTGTAATATAAAATATGGTTTGTGCAGTAAACTGGAGATTGAGTAGATTTGATCGATTTGCATTGTTTGTTGTTTTTAGGATTAACAAACTCACAGATATCTGTCTTGACTTTTTTATTCAAAGGTTCTTCCATTGTGTGTGTTTTTGGGTTTTTGGTTTATGATTGAAGTAGAAAACAAACCAAAAATTTAAAAAAAAAAAAAAAAGAAATTTAGAAAAAAAAAAAGAAGAAATTAATTTTTTTTTAAAAAAAATACATATGTAATGATCAAAAATCATATCAGTTATTGTCGTTATGGGCTACAATTCTCAAAATGTTTAAGAATAAGTTGATTATGTCGGTGTACAACATAATACAACACTTAATCTCTTCATTTGGTCTTACCTTTCTAAAGACCATGTACATGTCAATGAATAAATAAACAGTGAAGATAACAGCACCAATCCATGAGAAAATCAATTCAGCTACAGATGAACGAGGAATGAAAATCAAGACAAAACCAAAGGCAAATAACCCAGAAGTCAAGCACCATAAGACTCTGTAGACCATTCCCATGGTATTTTCCTCATCAATCAACATATCCAAGTTGTTGTTCATTTCATATTGTTCATATTGACGAGCCTTGTAACTGGACAAAGCATAAGCTGCAATGATGATCACAAGGGTTATGAAAACAGCAGTCAAAAGCTGTTTTTTGTTATAATAGATAGTAACAAAGGAAATCATAATGGATTCACAGCATGTGAATAAGAACAACAAAAACAATTGTTTGTTGTAGGTAATCAACCATCCGAATTGATCGTTTTCAAGATTCATTATTTCACCATCTGGATTGTAAATTGGAGTGATGGCGAACAAAAGGGAAAATAAGGTGATGATGGAACCGATGAAACTTAACCAGTATACCCAGCTATTTTGAAGTATAAATACTGGGACTATGTCGTTGTAGAATAGAGTTTGAACTAAAAAGGTGAATGAGATTTGGAAGAATAATAGCTTGAATACTCTCTTTTGGAAGATTGTTCTTATGTAGATGTTACATTCAGAGATCGGCTTGCTGAAATCTTCAAAAGCGTATAAATTGGCAGGAGTTTCTTCATAAGATGGTGGAGGTAACTCCTCGGTAGGCACCAATAAATCTTTTTTAGTACCCATTATTAGTATAGTATATTGTGTTTGGGTGTTGTAATTGTTCTTACAAAGGTGTTCAATTATGTTAAAAAAAAAAGAAGGGGGAGTTGCAAATAATCCAAAGGAGACAAATAATGTGCAAAAAAAATTGGAAAGTTACAACCAAAGATTTGCACGTGCGTGAAATGCAAAATGAAATAACCATGGTAAAAGACACATCGTAAACTCATCTTTATATACAATATAAAAAAATTACAATTGTTTTAATTTATTATTCTGTACTAATCTGTTTTGTATCGTCTTCTTTTTGCAAAGAAGCTTCTAAATATTATATAAATTTATATATATAAGCAATCAGATTAAATGTAACCAATATCGGAGGCGATTTCTAAAGCATCGTGGTCAGCAGTTAATCTGACGTAAGCCTTCTTGGTACCGTTTGGTCTAACTAAAGTGTTAACCTTTAAGACGTCAGCGTTGTATAATTCCTTGACGGCCTTCTTGATTTGGTGCTTGTTAGATTTCATGGAGACTTGGAAAACTAAGATATTTTCGTCTTCAACCTTCTTTAAAGAGGATTCAGAGGTGATTGGCTTTTCAATGATCTTGTAAGCATCTAATCTGTTGTAGTGGGAAACAACCTTAGAAGCGTATTTTGGAGATCTGGCTGGTTGCAAGGTCTTTGGTAATCTGAAAGTAGCAGAGTTTCTAACTTTCAAGGCTTTCTTACCGTTGGTACCCTTAGAAACAGCTTTTTTAGCAGCGGAAGCTTTAGCTATTTGTAATGTTATAATGAATTTAAAGAAAAATAATTTGTATACTTGTTAGTAATGGTGTTTGTTAGGTTATGATTGTTTTTTTTTACCCTATTTTGCATGTGTTTATTCATTTGATATTTTCTCTAGTGGATTATTAAAAAAAAGTAAGCAGATGATGGTAAAGTAGTATTCAGCTGATTTCCTAAATCAGTAATGAATCGTCCTCTTGATTCTCTAATTTTAAAATAGTTCATGAAGTTATTCTTCGAGTATCAAGCTTTTAAAATTTATGATACTTTTATTGCCACTTCTTTCCCGTGAATGAGTTGATCAGTAATGCTAATGTGTCTATTATACATTTGTGTTTAGTCTTACAGTTACTATTACTTTGTTAATTCAACTTCAATGAATCATTTGTCTTAGCATATTTTTTTATTCATAATCGATATTGTTCATTCCAAATTAATATAATGTTACTTGTAGCATCTTGCTCTAATATTTTAATAAAGCAAACTAATGTGCTTGTCCTTGAACAACTATTCTCTTTTGCCATCTAGTCTGATTTTATTTTAGTTTTTCAATAATTAAGCAATTCTCTTATAAATACGTTCTTTTCTGTATATCATTCTGTATAGTTTATCCTTCCACGTTCTTTCTCTCTTACTTCATTGTATTCTCTTTCTTTTTAAATTTTCCTGTAATATCAAGATGGTGTTCCACTATGCGTCATTGGGGGTTACTTGGTTGTGTCTATTATTCATTAGTACATACCAGATGGAGCCATTGTGTATATATGATTTCGTCTGGTTCAGATAGGTAATTCTTTTCTTTTTACTTTATTTTCATGAATTTTCCTAAATCACAATATATGAAGAAAATAATATTACTGCGAAGAGAAAAAACAAAAACCAACTAGCAAAAAAAATAAAATAAACTAAAGAAAAGAAATTACTAAGAAAAAACCACAAGAAGCTATTCTAATATTTTTTTCAACTCACTTTTTTTTTTTTCTCCCGCCTACTAATACGAAATTATTTGTATTTTTTCCGTTCTAAAAATATAGAAATTATTCGTGCTAAGAAAATTGTTATACTGTTGACATAATATTAGAAAATTGCTTTTGTATATTCAAAAAAAAAAAAACCAGAAATAGAAGATGATAGTTTACTACTGTTTTGAAAAATACCACACAAAAGTTAATCATGTGAACACCAAATTTGTTAGGAGTTTTCAATATGTGTGAACATCAAATTGATATTGTTAGAAAATATATCTAATTTAAAACCTTTTTTTTTTTTGCTAGGAATAATTACTTATTTGGGTAATTATTAACAAAAAATGATAATATTTGTATCACTATTTTTGAAAAAAAATAAAATCTTTAAATGTCGTAAAAAAAAAATTATTACCCGTGAATGAAAAAAAAATTGTTATAAAAAAAAACATAATACTTTCTAATACTTCTTATGTCCGAATAAACATCTTGATCCAATTTTTATTAATGATAAATATTTCAATAAATTGTGAAAAAAGAAAAAAATAACAAACAAAAAACAACTTTATATATTTATGTACATGATGGAAAAAAAAATTGATCATACTCTTCTGACAGACTTACCTCTGTTACCACCATGTTTGGTAGCTGTTTTATCAGCAACAACATCGATGTAAGGAGCTAATTCTTCACCTTCTGGACCCATTAAAGCTTGCATAAAGGTTTGCTTTGTTGTGGCAATACCTTTGAATGTGAAGTATAAAGGAGCCTTCTTTTTGATGACAGTGTTGGCATTGCTTACAAATCCATCCTTGTTTAGCTTTCCGGATTGAGAGTTTACAGCAGTCTTTTTCAGTTGGATCAAATCACCTGTGGATAAGTATGTTGATATTTTGTTGCTGACATATTTACAAAGAACAGTTGCAGCTTCAGGTTGTCTCTTTGCAGCGTTTTTGAAACCAATGCAACCCAATGAGGTTTTCCATCTTAGTTTTTCTTGCAATTTGATTTTGCTTTTTATCAATTGGTGGTAATCTAAATCGTCAGTTATTTCTACATTGTTGGTAACATCAAAGTATTCAGAGAAAGAGACCTTTATATTGTTTTTTTTGAATTGAACATCTATGGAGTACTTGACTAGCTCCAAGTTAGCTTCGGCTTCTTGGGTTTCTTTTAAGATTTGTTCTTTAAGTTCATCACCATCTATTGGCTTTGCCCCAGAAGAGATAGCAGAGGCTTGTATATTAGGTAGAGTTGAAGCCAATCTGAATTGATTGAATATGAATGGCTTTGTGTTCAAGTTAAACAGCTTACTTCTAAGGTGTAGCATTTTTTGTTATTGGATGTGTGCAGGTGTTTCTTCAAATGTTGTTTTATGAGTGATGAAAAGAACAAAAAAAAAAAAAAATAATAATTGAGAATTTCAAGTACAAAATTTTTCATGAACGAAAGAAGCAAAAAAACAAAACCTGTGCAAATAAGAATGAAATAAATATTGGCTATCCGTAAACTGCAAAAAAAACAGCTGTGTGTAGTGTTCGGGTAAGCAAAATGCTACCAAGAGAGAATATAAAAAACTACATCAAAGACAACAATCTTTTCTGTATTAACAAAACCTCCGTTATTTTTTGTAATGTATATTAAATAGTAATACACTTATCAAGGTGAGTATCTTGTTACTACTACATTCTTTTAATGGAGGGTTTTAAACATACCATTATTAAACTATTTTTTTCCTAATTAGGAAAGTACCCTTCAATATCTACGTTTTTATTTTTTGTTTTGTTTTTTTTTTTGTTTTCAAAATATTAAGTGTGGGTGTGTTTATTTTTTTTTTTAAGAGGCAAATATAAAGGGGGTTAAGAAAAAACAACCAAAAATTATAATAATCACAACACCTTAAGTTGTATACAATAATTCTTATCTAAACACACATTGTTATAAATCTTTAATCAACAATTACACCTTTTAATTAATAGCTTAATAATAAAACGTAAGTAATTTAAACAAAATATATATAAAAAAAAAATAAAAATAATATTAAAACAGTAACCATAAATAAATATTACAATACAAAATAAATGAGCTCTTCACAACAAGTTCAAGAATATACTACTGCAGAAGTTACCAATAATGCGACTCAGGAAGTCAACAAGTTCTACATAAAAGAATACAAGAGATTAGGACATGGTGCCTTTGGTGTTGTATCAAAGGCCTACATGGTCAACTTAGATAAACACAACTTAAAGATGAAACAATACCAAGAAAATAAAACCACCGAAAACGCCCCTGAAACCAACTGGGAGGGCCCATTCGCTGTTAAGAGAGTATTGGCTCAAACTGAATATAAATCTAGAGAACTGGCTATCTTGAAGGTAACCAACCATCCAAACCTCATAAAACTGCACTACTACTTCATAGATTATGTTTTAACAAAAGATAAATCAAGCACTAACCAAAGTGTTCCTGGATATACAAAACAATTGTACCTTCACTTGTGTATGGAATGTTTACCTCAAACATTGATGCATGAGATTGTCAAGTACAACAAAATGCAAAGAACCATTCCGTTATTCCACATAAAAGCATACTCATACCAACTTCTAAAGGGTATGTCATACCTACACAGCACAAACATTTGTCACAGAGATATAAAACCTAGCAATGTATTGATCGATCCAGAAACCCTACTACTGAAGATATGTGACTTTGGTTCAGCCAAACAACTGGATGAGTACCCATCCATTGCATACATTTGTTCCAGATTCTACAGAGCCCCTGAACTAGTTCTAGGAAAAAGCCAATACCAAGTAAACATTGACAACTGGTCTATCGGATGTGTCATAGGTGAAATGCTACTTGGAAAGATTGTCTTCCAAGGTTCTGACCCTATTCTTCAATTAAGAGAAATCACCAAGCTATTAGGTCCTCCAGATAAGAGATTTGTATTCTTATCTAATCCTAGCTACGATGGACCATTATTCTCTGAAAAGTTATTCAGTGGCTCAGTAAGGGAAAGATTCCAAAGTGTCTTCAAGGGTCTAGATGGAGATGGTATTGACTTATTAATGGGATTGTTGTGTTACGATCCTGATCAAAGATTGAGTTGTTTGGATGCCATGTGTTCTGATTGGTTCAATGAATTAAAGCATAAAGATTCATACGAGGGCATTCCACTACCCAAAGATTTATTTGATTTTAATGACTATGATAGATTGGTTCTAGGTGAACCAAGATTAGCCAAATTATTAGCTTAAGCCAATGTATATATATATAAAAAAAACAGAGAAAGCCAATCCAGTGTAATTGAATGATATGAATACAATAAATGATATATAGTTTTTTTTTGTTTATAAAGTTAATCTGTACTCATCGTTATCGTTATTTTCTAAACTTTGGCCTAGCCATAAAATCATACAACTCAACATAACGAAAATACAAGCAAACATCGCATTGAAACCAACACATAGAATATCCCATTCCAAAGAAACACCAGAGTCATTGTTCAACAGGTAATTGATTAAGAACCTTACAATTTCACCTGAGCATCCAAGCCCAAGAATGGTGAATCCACAGAACAACACAAACTTCAATTGTGTGCTATTGTTTCCACTTCCATAAAGATCATACTCATCATCTTCAGCAGTCAATAGTTCTCGCTTAGGAATACCACTTATGATAACGAACCCAATGATACATAGAATGTAGTTCATGAAATCCCATACCTTGATTCCACCAATGGTTTCACTAGGCAGCTTTCTTCTGGAGTATATGCTAGCATCAATGATTAGCAATAATGATATAGATAAGAAAATGGCTGACAAGGCTTGTAACTTGGCCTTAACAGTGGCACTCAATGGGATTATGTATGTTTTGGCTAATGGGTGGTTTAGAAACTTGATTATAAATGGCTTGCTTCTGTGATGTGATTGTGTATCCATTTTGTATGTGTGTTTAGAAGTATGGTTTTTTGGGGGGAGTTTTGTATCTTGTTTTTAAGGTGGTTGCTGTTTTTTCTTATAAAAAATTACAACACATTTTGTTAGCAGAAAAATGTGTTGTTTGTTTTTAGGTTTATATCCGACATGTTATATCCGATAATCCACCATCTTTTCTTTTCTTTTCTTTTTTTTTGGTTTCCCACCCATATCGGATTTCCCTTTACAGAAACCTAAAGAAAACACATACAATTTTCAGTAATTTTAAAAAAAATTATTTATTCTTATATATTTTTTTGTTTGAAAAATAAAATGTTTTAAAAACAAACATATAACCATACACACACTTACAAGATGGCTAGAAGATCTAACAAGAACAAAGCTACTACTCAAGAAAATGAGGAAACAGTCAACAAAGACATCACCTCTTCTTCATCCTCCGAAGACGAAGATGACCACGGTGATTTGATCAATAACAAAGTCGATGAGGATATTTCCAATGTTCTTCATTTATTAAAGAACAATGAACTAGAAAAGTTGCTAGACAAGGACAACCAATTCTTTAAAGATGAACACTTTGATTTTGAAAAGAAGGTTGCCGACAAGCCTTTGTACTTGAAGGATTACCAAAGAGATTTATTGTTATCCAACAACCAAGAAGAAAAACCATTCAGAACATACCAAGAAGAACAAGATGATCAAAAGAAGGAGATCTTGAATGAAATCAATGCTGAATTAAGTGATAAGGAAGACAGCGATGGCGAAGATTTCTTCACCAAGAAGGAAAAGAAAACTTCCATCAAGGCCATCACTGATAAGCTACCTGAATTAAAGGAAGATGAAAGTGATGATGAAAAGAAGGAAGAATTCTTGCAACAGTTCTTGGACAAACAAGCTTGGATTCCAAAAACCATCAATGAAAAGGGTGAAGTCACTGTTGCCAGAGAATTGGATGAATACAAGGCCGTTGAAAACATTGTTGATGATGATGAAGAATTTGATGAAGCTGCTGAAAAGTTTGAAAATGCTTATAACTTCAGATACGAAGATCCAAACTCTGTTGAAGTTGTTTCATATGCTAGACAACAAGCTACTTTAAGAAGAGACCAATTATCATCCAGACAAAAGAAGAGATTACTGGAAAAGGAACAGAAAGAAAAAGAATCCAACAACATTAACCAACAAGCTCAAAAGACCAAGACCAAGATGAGTAAACAAATGAAGGATATTATCTTGAGTATTGAAAAGGAATACGGTAAGAAAATTGATGACAGTATGGTCAACAAATTAAGTGATTTATTGATCGATGGTGAGTTTGATATGAATAACTGGGATGCCTTAATTGGTGAGTTATTCAATGAAGATTTCTACAACGAAGGTGACGATGTTCCTGTAGACATGGAAGGTGAATTTGCTGAAAATGAAGAAGTTGAACAAGTTGAAGAAGTCAAGGAAGAAAAGAAGCTATCCAAGAAGAAACAAAAGCAATTGGAAAAGGAACAAGCCAAAAAAGATGCCAACAAGTTGGACAACATCATTGAAAATACTTTGGAAGCTAAGAAATTAAACATTATAGATACTATCAAGGCTCCTGAAGAAAGAGGTAGATCCAGAAAGCAAGAAGACGTCAAGTTCAGATATAGAGAAGTTTCTCCAAACTCATTTGGTTTGGAACTAAGAGAAATCTTTGCTGCTGAAGATGAACAATTAAATGAGTTCATGCCAATCAAGAACTTCACCAATTATAAAAAGAAGGAAGAAATCATGAAGGAAAGAAGAAAGATGTTGAAGAAGGGTAAGAGATTAAGTAGTTGGAGACAAAAGTACCCTATCAACTTTGATGCTATTGTTGATGAAGAACATCAAGGAAACCACAAAAAACAAAAAAAGTCTAAATAATCTTTTTTTTTTAATTTAAATTTTAGAAAAAAAAAACACTTATATATATGCATTCGGAATAGATGTTTTAATTTTTGCTGTGGTATCTAGGCAATGGAGGTAATCTACTGGTGATCTCTTCAACCTCTCTACTAATTTCAGATTTGTAATCATCGATTGGGCTTTTTCTTTTTAGGTAGACTAATGGCCAGTATTCGAATAGAATTTGGTGCCATTTTTTATGTTGATCTTCACCTATTTCATTCAAAGTATCTGGGTTCTTGATCTTCTTCATCCAGATACTACTGACAATGAATGTGAATATACAAAGCAGTATCAAAACTCCAATTATACCAACAAACCATCCGTAGTCGTTATGACCTAATCCAGGAATTTTAACATTCATACCGAATAAGGATGGGATGACGTTCATTGGTAACAACATTGTACCAATAAGCGTTACTCTTGATAAAATTTCAGATGTTCTATTATTGGCATTGAAGGATTCAACTTGCAATTGTGCTAGATAGTTACTGTGTGATCTAGAGAAAATCTTTTCGAAAGATAGCAAATTCGAGTGCATAGTCAAAATATGGTCTTGAATATCACCTAAATACAAACCAATATCTGTTCTGTAATCAGCTGTTTCCTTGCTATGGTTGCTGTTGAATCTCTTCATGAACATTTTGATAACATCATTCTTACCAGATAGAAGTCTCATCAAGGTCATGGTCTTTCTTCTGGATTCACCAATTCTTTGCAACATTTCCTTGAAATTCAAGTCTCTGGCTATGAATACCGAGTCTTCGATAACATCAGCCTCAAGCTCTAAATCTGTAATGGTTGGTTGGAAAGAATCAGTAATGTCATCAATGATGGCATAGGAAATCCAATCCGCATTGACCTTCAAAACTTCTCTTAATTGTCTTACTCTTTTTCTGACTGTTTTGAAATGGGTGACTTCTTCATCTCCAAACTGGAAGGTTAGGATACCACCACCATTGTGGAAGACAATGATATAAACAGGAATAATTTCCAAATTCTTAAAAGTTGGATAAGAAATGAAATAATAGTTTGGGAAAAAGTTAACCTTTTCTCTGATTTCCTGCAATCTGATATCTTCTATAGTCAAAGGATGGATTTTGAAATTTTTACAAATCTTCTTCAATTCTTCATCTGTAGGGGAAGTTGAGTGCAGCCACCAATTGTTCTTGAATAATGACTCAAAGCTGTTGTGTTTAGATCTGATTAATAAAGAAGGTATGATTGGTGCATGAATGGTTGAATCACTTGATAGATGAAATAATGAGAATCTATTAGGAACGACATAGTTATCAGGCAAAATCTCATCTTCGGAAAAATCTCTTGTAGATGTCTTTAACGATGGGTCTGATAATTTACTGATAAGCAACAAGTCAGATGCCTTTTCTTCAATGTCATCTTCTTCAACCTTGTTCATATTTCTAAAGGTTACCCTGTTGTTGGATTTCTCACTGCTTACAGAAGATGTTTGAACCTCCAACTTTGTATTCAAAATAGGGTTTTTGGCATGTTTTCTGTTGTAAAGATCTATACACTCTTCAAATGAGAATTTCTCCAATACATTGTGGTCAAAGAATTCTGTTGAACTAGGATTAACCACTCTGTTTTCTTCCCTACTTGTTTCGTTGTATAATCCATTTCTTGTGGCATATTCTGCTTGTGCAGACCCAGGAGGCCCTTCATCACTTGACTCGGTAGAGATGTTGGTCTTTAATGGCTCCATTGGATACCATACATCATCTTCATCCATATGTTCTTCATCAGAGTCATGTGCATCGGCAGTTCCGACAGAGTCGACGCTTGACATGGATGTGAGGTATGAAGGAACATTTGAAGCAACAGATGATCTTCTGCCTTGGAATTGGGCGGTTTTTGGTTGAAAGTATGGATTGTCAGAGTATATTTGACTAGGAGTTTTACTTGAAGGCATTTTTGTTTTAGTTCATGATTTGGTTATTTTGTCTTTATTTATAATCTGTTTTTTATGATTGCATATTTAAAAAACTGCAGTTATTCTACAAGGATTATATATATCAAAAAAAAAAATAATTAACCGTTATATTCTTTTAAAAATAATGTACCAACTTCTTTTTTTTTTTTTGTTTTTTTCAAATTTGTTGATTAGAAAGTAATAATAGCCCTGACCACGTTTTGTTTTTAAGGTTTTAAAAAAAAAGACACAATATCCTCTTTAGGAAATAAGCTGCTGTCTTCTATTAGGTCAAAAAAAAAAAAAAGAAAAAAAATTTTAATTAATATATAGCTTACACTTCATCGTCATTATTAGTATCTGGTTTTAAGTGTATAGCATCCGAGACTTTATTCAACATAACACTATCAATCATATTGTGGTGTGAGTGGCTGTTTGACATCACTCCTGACTTGCTTATATTTGGTGTAACAAACAATCTATTGATATCAAACCCATCTTCATTGTCATGGTTGACAGCCTTCTTTCTTAGTTTATGAGTATCAAGCTTCAATTTTGATTCTGTTGTTTCTGGTTTTTCCACCTCTTCATCACTTGTTTCGTCTAATCCCTTTAGAGACACATCTTCTTCAACAACTCTGGATACTTCCTTGTCATCTTCAGCAGCAGCCTTCAGCTTACTGTTTAAGTCCGTTTTCCCACTCAGAAGTACTACATCCGGTATTTCGTAGTTGCTGTGAACAGCATTTCCACCAGACATTGTAGCATACCTCAGAATGGAGCTATCTAGTCCAAAGTAATCTCTGTTTTTGGCTACTGGTGTAGAAAGCAACTTATACTTATTATCATGGTTGTTTTCAGTGTTCATACTAGCTCTTAGTTTATCTTGTGAGTTTTGATATGTTATATTGTTGTTTTTATATGATATGTTACTGGTCAACATTGTATTTCCGTCATAATCCAGCAAAGTTGAAGGTGCTGACATATGATCGTAATCCTTTTTGCTCAAGTTCTTGTATACTCCGTAGGCATCGTCTTGTTGTTTCTTTTCTGAGTTTAGATATGTTGATTGTGATTGTGGAATATTCAATGAGTAGTTTGCTGGTCTTGGTGACTTTAATGTATTTTTGTTCAGCTTTTGAGAACCTGATGGTGATGATGCCAGGTACATCAGCAGATCCGCCCCTATCTCCTTCTCTTGCTTCTTGACCTTGTAACCGCTATCGTAAAAGCTTGCTTGTTCAGGTGAAGTATTCGGCTTATGAGTATTTGTCATCTCTATGTTAACCAATGCAGACATATCCAGACCTGGTTCTTCATCTTCTTCATAATTCTTTTCTCGTTTAATAGTCTTGATGAAATCACAGTTCTTGAAGAATCTATCTTTGGCATCTAGCTCTATTGTTGAGCTTTTCTCTGATTCATCTTCTTCACTTTGATGGTCTAGATTGAATGCTTGTGTTAGTTTAGCCAAAGCTACATGTTTGCTCAAAAGCTCACGTTCTTCGCCATCGCTTGTTGACTTGTCACTACTGATAGATTCTGTTCTTTTCTTCACCAGAAGCGGTGGTTCAGTCAATCTTGATTGCTTTTTATGCTTCTTGGTTGGTGATTCCTGGTCAACTGCTGTGTTATCAAACTCCGAGTCATTTTGATTGTAAGGGTCTGTCTCCAAGGATGTCTTCTTGGCTTTGGTATACGAATCCTTCAATTTAGCTGTGAAATCAGGAATACTTGTCTTCAGCAAGTCAACTTGTTTTTGTGACATGTAATAAAAATCTATAGATTGTGTTTTACAAAGAATTGGACTTTCTGTTTGGTGTGAGTGTGTTTTTATACAATAACAAAACAAATGTAAACAAGCTAATGTGTATTTTTTTTTTTCTCGTTTCCATATTTGTTTTGTTTTTCCCCTTCTTCCACACCAAAAAAAAAACAAATAAAAATATAACAGAACGAAATGGACAAACTCAGCCCAAAAAAAAAGGAACAATCGGGTAACACTTATTTTATTATGTGGTATTTTTTCCCCATCACAGAAAAGTAATATTTCAACTTTGATTTTCCAAAACCAAAAAACCCCCCATTCCATACACTCAAAGACATGTTTAGACACTTTGTGCTTAGAACCGTTAACAAAAGATTCAACTCTGTTAAGATCCCATACAACCCAAACGACAAGCTCCTTCTTGTTTTTACCTGCAACAAGTGCCAACACAGATCTTCACACCAAATCACCAAACATGGGTACTACAAGGGTTCTGTCATTTGTGAATGTCCCAAATGTACAAACCGTCATTTGATTTCTGATCATATGAAGATCTTCCAAGATAAGTCCCAGAACTTGACTCTTGCTGACATAATGAAGACAAAAGGGGTTGAAATCTCATATGATATCAATGCATTGAAAGATAATGAAATTCCAGAAGAATTGAAGGATACTATTAAAAAATTGAAAGAGCAAACATCTTCTAATACTGAATCATTGCTTCCTGGTGGTGAAAAGAAATAATAATTTTCTTTGATTAAATATATATATATAAAAGATTCAGGTCTTAATTCTTGTAAATTAGCAATAACGGTAGTAATACTGAAATTGCAGCTACCCCATAAATTACCTTGGTATCAACAACATTAACATTACCTGTGATAACAAAATGATATAATTAAAAAAATTGTTATTTGTTAGTAAAGTTGTCTTCAAGCTTCTTTTTTTTTTTTTGTCATTCTTAGTACCTTCATGGGTATAAACAAAATCCATCTTTCATGTCATTTTTTTAAAGAAAAAAAAACTAGTAGAGTTATATTTTTAAAAAAGTGAACATGAGGATGACTTTATATAACTCCAGGTAAAGTCATTTTATAGTTTTGATTAGTATTCCTCTTCTGTGGTATACATACTTGCACTTTTTTTATTATTATACTGCATTCTGTCAAGTTCAAATTCTGTGATTTCAGATATCTCAATTGTTTTGGATACTCTCATATTGTTTGGATTAATATACTCTGTTACTCCATCAACATCATAAATTGTATAATCCTTAACAGCCAAGTCATTGACATTCAAGTCCAAAAATGCTGGCTGATGTTTTACATCAATACCATGGATAATGAACTCTTTACTCGTAGAACTTGAAGGTTCTTTGGAAATTTCAATATTTTTATACTCAGAATCACAAGCTGATGGTTTTTGAATCTTTTTAAAGAAATTTGGATTCTCTGAATTAGACAATTCTCTGACAACTTCCTCAGGTGTTGGAATTTGTACTCTATGATACATGTCCTTCAAGACTTTGTAATCTTCTAGCAAAGTAACAGTCTTTTCCTTTTCATCAATCTTTACTATACCGTAATTGTTTGGTTCTAAACTGTACTCATATACCAATCCTCCTGAAAAAGTGGTGAACATCATAGGAGAAAACATAGCCTCTATTTCTTGGAACTGTCTTGGGGTTACTTCATTACACCCAAATTCAGAAAAGAATACTGGCTTTGTAAAGTCACTGTAGGCTTTTGTTAACTGGTCATAGCCAGAAGTCTCGAAAGTTTGGTCACCACACCATTGGTATGTATTAACTCCATAAAAATCAACAGATCCATTAGGGAAGTTGTCATGTTCACACTCTAAATACTTGGATAGAGGCACTCTGTAGTCTAAATCATCAGCAGCTGAATAACCAACAGGAACCATTCTTGGTGATTGTTTGGCCATGTATTGCTTCATATCACTGATGAGCTGTTTAACATAAGGTGGGGAGTTTCTAGCAGATCTTTTATCATTTACAATTTCGTTACCTGCAAAGTAAGCCAATGTATTGTTGTACTTTGAAAATACATCAACAACTTTGAAAACGTGTTCTAAATATTCAGTTGTATAAGTTGTCCAAGGTTCATATCTGTTCAAATGTTGACCTGGTAGTGGAGAGTTGACATCAAGTACTAAGTAAATTCCTGAGCTTGCAAGCATTGTCATACAAACGTCATGGTCCAAGTCTGGATTGACAGAGTAGACTCTGATCGTGTTGACACCTAGATCTTGCATCAACAATATATCTCTAGCACACTTTTGGGGATTTGACAAGACATCCTCTTTGCTGTTGACTGCTGCAGCACCACCTGGCTGGTAGTCTAAACCTTTCAAAAAGAATGGTTGTTTGGTAACAGAATCAACAAAAAACTTACCAAATATCTCAATTGGATGAACAAAGGCGTTTATTTTAAGAGTATAAAATGCCGCTGTGTGTATTAAAAGTAATAAAGCTGACTTCATTTTATGGATAATATAAAATTTACTGGTTAGAGAGATGTTTGTTCTCATTTAAAAGATTGATAACACCATAATTTATACTTTTCATATGTATTTTCTATATATCCAAATATTAAACACCATTACTGCAGTTTTCATATTCCCAAAATAGTGGTGTACAAACGTGAAAAGTTTCTACTGGTTTTGTGTTCACTTTTTATATATGTTTTGTGTTTTGTAAACCAAAACGCGTCAACAAACTTATTAAAAAAATGTCTAATTTAACGTGATTTTTTTTTTTTTGTCTTATGAATTCTCAATTATATATGCTTTCTACATTAAAATAAAGTTGCCGTCTTCTTCGTGTACAGTACCGACGTTAATCAAAGCATCTAGAGCAGTCAAGACAGCTTCTGTATCTAAGTTCAACTTGTCTTCTATTTCTCTTCTTGGCACACCAGAACCGTCGGAGTATTGATGCTTGGCAACAGTCAAGTATTCAACAATTCTATCTGAGATACTCAAAGTAGTGTCCAAAAACAAGTTCTTTTGTGATTTGGATGATCCGGATGGACCAGATGAACCATTTGTTGGTTCACCATATTCATTTAACAAATTCTTTGAAATAGCAAATTGTTGGCAGGCTTCTAAAAGCATATCAATGTGGGCATTGTAGTTCATGACCTTGTGCATTCTAACATATGAAAGATTGACATTGTTGTTGGATAGCTTAGTAGCACCACTAAATCTAACCAAGTCTTTCTTTCTGAACTTGTTATCAATTTCATCTTCATTGTTAGTTTCTTCTTCTGGGTCTAAAAATTCTTCTTCTTGGTGGCTAGCATTTAGACCAGTGTCGTTTTGTTTGTAGTATCTAACATCATAAGAACCAGAACCATCATCAACTCTGTAAACATTGAAACCTGATTGAATGCTCATGTCAGAGATGAAACCTGAGAATAGAACGTTGTTGATTTCCATATCTTCGTATTTGATAACATTAGGAGCAGAGCCCATATCACTAAAACTTTGAGAGGCAAAGTCGTTGGACTTTTCAGGCATACTAGAAAAGTTCTTGCACCAGTTAAGCATACCAATGGAAATTGGCTTGGCCAATCTCTTGGTAACAACTTGAACTTGATCGTTGTTGTCAGTGAAACCACCACCGTAGTTGTCAAAGGAATCGTTAGCAAAACTCATTTTTTTATGTATTATGTTTTTATTGTATGGGTGTTTTTTGTATGGTGTTTTTATTGTAAATTAAAAAGAAAATAACAAATTGAAACTGACGCGTCTGAAAAAGAATAAAAATATATGAGCAAAACCCACTCAGCAAATTTTTTTTTTGGTGTATGAGATTCTTATGGTAGCGTTTTAAACAAAAAACTTTGTGTGTATTGACGCGTTATCGGATATAAGGATATTTAGTAATGGATTTCTCTTTTCTTTTTTCTTTTTTTTTTTACGTAAAACTGGAATATTCTTCAATGTGGGCAAATTATCCAACTTTTTTTTTTTCTTTAGATTCCATCTCATTACAGAATGATCAAAACACCAAATACACATAATATGAATATCACATCTCACTGTAAATACCTACTGAACAGTAGTGAGGACTACGAAAATGAATCAGATGATTTGATTCTTATCATCAAGAACCTTCAACAGTTCATCAAAGCCAACTTCACAAACATCGAAAAGGAACAACCTGAAAAAATGGACATTGAAACTTCTAAGAAGTTGTCTATTGGAGGTCATTTACCATATGCCTTCTTAAAGCAACCTGATCTATTTATATCTGTCAAAGAGCAAATCCAAAAGTTAATGGAAACAACAAACTGTGATCTTGCAAATATGAAGAATAACTCAGACTCTAATCTATTAATCATGTACTGGTACTGTAGAGTATTGAGTATTCATTTGTCTTTCTTTACTCAAAATGTCTTGATGGCTGATGATCCACAAGTTGACATATTGCAATCATTTTTCTCTGGTGACGAAGGTATCATCAACACATTGACTAGCACCATCCAAGATGCTGCTTTGAAGCAAAAGACCATTCAAATGTATTACCTTGAAAGTTGTAAAGTATCTGTTTTACTACACAACGAGAATCTATACGCCGGTAATTGTTTGAATAAATATACTGAATTAAGTAACTTGGAGTACATTTTAACAGGTGCCAAGGTTCAAAGAACTAAGTTCCAAACCAAATTCCATAATAACTTGATTATTCTAGCTAAGAGTTCTGAAGAACAGATCAAGCTTGAAAATACAATGTTCTCTCATTCAGATGAATCCATTGAATCTTTCAAATTGAACCATGAAACTTTATTGGACAAGCCTGTATTCACCAAGGTTAGTGATGAAGACGATGAAAACGTGGATCTACCTGAATACAACAACAAATTCTTGAAGACAGTTGCCACATCTGCCGAATTACCAGCAAACTTGACCACCTTGGACTTTAACAAACAACCAAAGCTAACTTTCTTTGATGAAATTCAATTTTTGTTGAGATTGGAAGCTATCAAAATATCTTCTCCTGCTAAAGATCCATTAGTTGAACAAGAACTAATGGCCATTATCGAAAGATTGACAACTAATATTGAAGGATGTAACTCCTTGATTTTCACATACACCCTTTGGGAAAGATCCTTGATTGAAACTGGAAAGGCCAAGACCATTGAAAGAGCCTTGCTTCAAATGGAACAATTGATCAATGACTTGCAAGATTCCTCCTTCCACTTTGATAACCAATTCTTTTATTTATTGCCACCAAGACCAAACTGGATCTTGCAAAGTCAATTGGCTGAAAAGTACATGGAATTAGGTGTTGTTAAATCTGCTATGGAAATTTACAAGAGGCTACACATGTTCAATGAATTGGCCTTGTGTCACTGTGCCATTGGTGAGGAACAACAAGGTTTAAGAATTTTAGAAGAAAGATTATTGGAAAATCCAAAGGAATTCAGATCCTTGAGTATTTTGGGTGATATCAAGCAAGATCCTACTTACTGGGAAAGAGCTTGGAATGAAGGTCGTTACACCAATGCCAAGGTATCTTTGGCCAAGTATACTTTCTACAAGTTGAATGATTTGGATGGTGCCTTAAAACACTTTGAAGAATGCAATATCATGAGATCATCTTTGGACAACATTTTCTTGTATGGATGTATTGCTATGCAAGCTGAACAATGGGAAAAGGCTAGATTAGCCTTCCAAAAATGTGTGCAAATGGATGATACCAACATGAAGGCATGGTCCAACTTGGGTGCTGCCTTGCTAGAACTAGATATGTTTGAACAAGCACATGCAGCCTTCAGCAAGGCTGTTTCCTTCACCAACAGTAGTCAGCACACAGCCAAGAGCAATTGGCAAATCATCCAAAACTTGATGATCTTGTCTTTGAGATTACATAGATGGGGTGATGTATTGAACACATATGTGAAACTATTAGATACCCAAAACCTTATTGATATGGAGGTTATTCAAGAACTGTTTGAACAATTAACCAATGAAAACAACATTGCATCTTTCCAAAACAAGTTAAAGAATTTGTTTGAAACAGAGTTGCCTACCAAAATAGCTTCTATACAAACTCCTGAAATTTCACAAGTTTATAAGATTTTGTCCAGATACGAGTTGTTGCAAAGCAGACCATGGAATGCCTTGAACTACGCTGAAATCTCATTCAGAAATGTTGTTAACAATGTTGCCATAACCACTGACAAGGCTGTATTTGTTAAGGCTATTGAAGAAATGGAGGATTTGTTATCCAGTTACGAAAACTTGGGTCCAATGGACGGTAGAATCGATGGCTCCTTGGTATGCAAGAACTGGGGATACAAGTGTAAAATGACTATTAAGCTGTTGATGAGTAAGTGTACTAACTACTGGAGCAGTGAGCCTGAATGGGATAGAATTATAGAATTGAGATCAGAATATTGATTTTTGTTTAGATGGTGATTGCTGTCGGATATAATATATATAATTTGATATTTTTTTTGAATAAATAAAATTTTTTTGATGAAAAATTTTCAACTCATTACATATTTCTTTTCTTTTCTTTTTTTTTTCAGAATATTATAATCCAAAGAAGACCATTAAACCCAAATACCAAAACATGTTAAGAATTAATCAAGTTCTACGTCAACAAAGAAGTGTTGAGAATGTTTTAAAGCACATTAAGGCTTTGCAATTAGTTCAAAACACTGAAAAGCCACAACAAGAAGTATACACAGAATTGTTTAACAACCTACCTGAAAATGTGAAAACTTTCTTTGGTAAATACCCACCAAACTTACAATACAAGAAGACCTTTTCTTCAAGCATAGACCCATTAAAGAACCCATTTCTACCAAGCATAAACCCATTGACCCAAGTATGGGAAAACCCAGTTTACACTAAGGAAGAGTACAAGCAAATTTACCATGTTTGTTACAGATATGGACTTGTAGATTTCCTGCCTAGACCAGATGCTATCACCACCAAGGAAGGGTTGACCAATTTTGTTGAACCAGTCACCAATGAGGTTATAAACTTGAACACCACCAGTAAACTAAAGAGAAACTTGAATGTTGTCAGGGACTACGCTAAGGTTGATACCTTCTTTGAAGAAAAGATTGAAGACATAAACAAAAACATTGTTAACGAATTGCAAGAAATAATCATAATGAGAAAAGAAAAGGAAGAGAAGCATCTAGCTAAGAAGCAACAAACTGAAGCTGCCATTGCCAATATGGATAACACCATTGTCAACTGGAAGACTGATGCTAAGAAGAAGGAGTTATACATGAACAGACAAAAGGTCAATGCTGCCAAGAAGTTAAAGCTATTTGCTTAGTTTATTATGTGCAACTGATGTATTCCTGTGTATAGATATTGTTAAGACCTTTTTATGAGTATATATTAAAAAGTTTAAAGATTTTATTTTAATTTTTTTTTTTTAAATACAGGCTTGATTTAATCGTAGAATTTTATTTTTTTTTTTTCAAATATATGATCATCATAACCAAAAACATATACAATTACTATGGTTTACGAAAACCCCATATTTGAAGACAATAACAAATACGAGTCTAAGATATATCCCTACTCCGCTCTGCAATTGCTGAAAACACAGAAGAGATTCCATCTGTTGTTCAATCAAGGGAATATCCTAACAAGTGTAACAGGAGCCAATGCTTTGATCCCTGTGATAAATATATTCCTGGAGAAATACTCTCCTGAGCATGATTACAATCGAATATACTGCTGTTTAGGCACACAGCTTTTCCATAGCTTTATTGCGATTATAGAGTCATTGCAGGTGCCACCATCTGAAATAAAAGCTGGGGTATTGTTTATACTGGATACGAATAACACATTCAATCTACCAAATATGAAGTACTTATTAGGTTTGTTTGTAATCTACTTAAAGCTATTGTATAAACACACTCCTGAAAAGTTTGTGGAGTTTGTGGAGGAAATAGAAAATGATGAAACCACAATTTCAATTCTCGATTACGGAAAACTAGAATTCACTAGTGTGCCGTTAGACACAAACATCAATACGCTCAAAGACGGGATCTTTGAAAAGGTTGAGATCGTTTCATTATTTGACATAATCAGCACATCTTCATTATGGAATTTATAATTATATATACATTACTTAAGTTTTCTTCTTTTGGCATCGCTTGGAACATCGTCATTGTCATCATATGACAAATGTGATCTCTTTTTGCTGCTATCAACACTTATGCTGTATGGCTTTCCCAATTTCTTTAAGTCATTCAAATTCAATAAGTCCGGGAGAATTATGTGTCTGATGTGGTTACCTCTAATGGCTATGTTCTTCAGCTTGGTTGTATCTGTAGGTGTTTTCAAAACAACATTATAAAGAGTAATGTTCATCTTTGTGAAATCAGTTATTTTCTGTAGTGTTCCGTAAACCACATGGTTGTTTTTCAGTTCTATTCTTACCTTTTCATTCAGAACAGGTGCTAGTGATTTTGTTAGGTTGTCTTTAAAGTAAGCAGGGGCGGTGATTGTCTCTGTAGTGGATGTATTCATGTTTGTTATGATGGTGGTTCTCTAGGTATTGAATATTTAGTCTACTTTTTTTTCTTTTTTTTTTTTCAGATGTGTGTATTTTTCTATAAATAATTGAAAGTTGCCCGAATAGGATTTTCCCAAAAAAAAGAAAAAAAAAGGAACATATCAAAATCTCAATTTCGTATTTTCAAACATCAAAATGAAAACTATCATAACCAGAGAAACCACCAAAAAATGGAGATCTTTATAAGTAACATATCTAAAGGACAAAACATTCCTAAGTTTTTATCTATCGATGTTGTTAAGAATCAATACATCAACATTTTGAAGAAAAAAATCGATAATACAAAAACACATAA